>QODF01000077.1:531135-544625 GCA_024372805.1 Oostethus manadensis
GAATGAATGAACCAGCAGATAATAGCTTCTGTTTCTGAGAAACTATTTTATTTATATATATATATATAAATAACAACTTAAAGTATTTTTTGGGATGCACTGTATGGCGGACGTCCACGACCAAATTTGGGGTTGTAAAAAGTTTCAATAGTTTTGTCAGATCTCGCAATTTGTTTTTCAATATTGCCAGTTGGACTCATCTGTGGAGACTGAACTTGGGGGTCATGCTCAAGACACATTGTGCAATCCAAACACTCCGAAAGAAAATGATGGAGCGTGAGGCTGGTAACTGGAGGAATGCCAGTTCACTAGCAAGGTGTCAGGGTAGAAATATCATTCCCACAACCCCACTTACTCTGATATTCCACCTCTGCTGCGCAGCGTCGAATCCATTGGTGTGTATGTGCGTGGGTTGGTTTTTCAATGCTTCCAATGAAGCATGTGTGAATAATAAAGTATATCATGACTATAAACATTATATCACATCTGAATGCAGTCCAAGGATCGTTGCAAAAACAATCAACACATTATGTTCATTTTGGTTGCTAACGGCAATGGAAAAGGCAGAAGATCTGTGACAATATCTTTAAACTTAAAGGGCATAGAAAAGGTTTTTTTAAATGCCTGTTTTTTTCAGTATGATATGTAAGCCCATTCAAAGCCTTCTACCAAATTTGGTTGCAATAGCAAGCCTATAAACAAAGTTATGCACGTTTGAAAAATTCTGAAATATGAAATTATTAGTTAGTTGACCGATGGGGGCGAGTCAAGATGGTCCACCTTTAATTAAAACATATTCTAACCCAATGGTTCGTTTTTTGCCGCACCCCCCTTTTGGAGCCAAAACTATTAACCAGACCTCCACCCCGCCCACCCCCAGTCCCACCCAACCCAACCCAACCCAACCCCCATGGCCAAGTCTCCAGTAAAGGTGAAGGTAATTTAAAATGCTTCAAACCGTGCGGCTTGTACAGCGATGGGGGAATTGGAAAAAGCCAAAGGTTTTTTGTCTTTCTGGAATGGTTTACAGCAACGTAGTAGTAGTTTAATTATTAAATCATTTCTTTATCGCGGGGATGCTGGAGCCTATCCCAGCTGACTTTGAAATTGACCAGTCAATCGCAAGGCACAGATAGACAAACAAACATTCATACCTATGGACAATTTAGAGCGGCCAATGAAGCTAACATGCATGTTTTTGGAATGTGGGAGGAAAGCGGAGTACCCGGAGAAAACCCACACACGCACGGGGAAGAACATGCAAACTCCACACAGAGATGCCCAACGGAGATTTGAACCCAGAACCTCCTGACTGTGAGGCCAACATGCTACCCATTCATCCACCGTGCAGCCTTAGCTTATTTATGACATAAATAAAATATTTTCCAATATTTTGCCAAGGCTTTCAATCTAAATTTCCCCATCAAAATAAAATACCCCTTTCTTTCTCAATTTTTTAGCTTTTTTTAGCTTCCACAGTGACGGTCTACTTCCTCAACCAAAGATGTCGGCCGAGGGTCAAACTGGACGTGTGCAGGTCAGCTGAGCGTGAAAAAAATGGTGTCGTCAAAGGAAACGTCCGTCAATAAAGCGAGAACTTTGACAGTCCTAATACTTATGTACGCATTTTAGTTCATCTAGCAATTCTTAAGCTTGAAATGCTTAATACAGGCAAAAATATACATAACGTTTGTTTAAGTATAGACATGTTTTGACCAATAATAGTCCGTATTCAACCACCAAACAGCATGATTTCTTTATGATTCTTGATGGAGTAATATGTTTTTGAAAAAGAAAAAAGGGATGAACAGCATAGTGTGGAGGGATGACTGTAATTGGATTTGCATGATTTGTTCTGGCAAAAGTGGATTTGGTGCGAGTCCCTTCTCTCCTCTGGAGCAAATGCTAACGTCCTGCTTACGTCCGTCTGTATGCCACCCTTCCCAATGCAGCCCTTCCCTTCAAGTAGCACAGTTGAACTTGTGCCCCCTCACTGCTTGTTGACCTCTTTGGTGGAGTGCTTCACTCCCCCTATGACCCGCCCGTACCCCCCCCCCTTGTTCTTGCTCTTTCAGTGCAGCCGACTGCCAGTCCCGCCTGGCCGCCCCTTGTCGTCTCGCAGAAGTGCGAAAATAAGATGGCATTGGATCTATTAACACATTGGACCGAGTGTTAGTGGGAGGGGGCGGGGCGGGGGACGGTTGCTGGGCGATGGGGGGTTGTACAACCGAGACCACTCTCCCAAGTTTCATCGACCACCATTGCGGCCTTACACTCTGGCCAGGGGGCAGGAGGGAACGCGGTGGAGGAGGGGGTGGTGGGTGGTCAATTAAAGGGGCCTGATGGGATGACGGGGTTTGAGCGCCGGTTCGGGGCATGCCGACACTTGTCACCTTGAAATTCATCCGTTCATCTGGAGTGGGGATGTCAGCCAATGGACTCGATCGCAGCAGTGATCAATAGCCGCATGTCAGGACTTGTAGGGTATAACAAAAGCCTGATTGGACGGAAGGGGGTGTGATATATCCATCGACCCGACTCGACTTCGTGGTACGTTTTGCGTACGGCTCTTTTGGTCCCAAATTTGCGAGCATATTTTCTACCCATGAAGGTAAAACATAAACTGCCACATAAACTGCCATTTCTCATATAACCTTGTTCCAATGTTATGATGACTTTACATGTGCTCGCATCCGCAGGATTTCACTCCTGAACTTGTTGGCACGCGGAGATGTAATGTGTGCGTCTATCTCTGAATGTCTCTACCTCGGTGTGATTTGCACGCCCACAGATCCGCCAGCGCCATCACAACAGCCACACGCGCACACAAAAAAATACACCAACCTCGCAACTTTTTGTCACACTTCAATCACATAACATCAACGGAGCAAACATTGGGAATTAATAGACGGTGTTCGCTCGGGCTATCCCTGGCGCGGGTAAAGAAAATGCAAATCCAATGAATGCCCCTTCTAATTTCAAGTCTGGGGGATTTTGAAATTTGCTTTAAAAACCAGATTTGTCAGCTCATTTCCTGCAGAAAATCCCGCCGGCGGCCCCGTCGGCTGTGCAGCATGCAGCCCTCCATCGCAGGGGATGCTTATCAAGCAGGACAGGCAAGACATTTACAGGTGTGAAAAGATGCATTTTTCGAATACAGTGTGAAATTCTTCTGCTACGTCTCCTCCTTCCAATACGCCTGTTTCACAATAGCATGAGAGAGGGAATCCAACAAGCGACTCGTCCTGTTTTTTTGGCTCCGTCTTTTTCAAAAGGAGCTGAGGCGTAGCTGAGCGCAAGTCTTAAAGGGAAAAAAAAAAAAGTGATAAAATATACAGCGAGAAAAGCTTTCAAGTGTCAGGAATTAAAGCGGAGTGCAGCCGTAGCAGCAGGACGGGGGACGTCGGTGGGGGGGTTGGTGGTTGCGGGAGGGGGAAGGGGTGGGGGGGGGCCGTGATCAAGATGAATGCAATCTGTTTGTTTGACTTTCAGATAGGAGCTGTTCCTCAGAGGTCTGAGATTTGTCCTGCTTCTGTGACACCACACAAGATTCGTTTAGACCTTTTTTTTATAACTCATTTTTTTTAAACGGGGGAAATGTACTTCTTGCTGGGCGACTGCAAATTTTCGGTATCGATACCAAGCACGGTAAATTCAAGGCCTACATACAATTCTGGAAAAGGTTCCGGAGCAATTGATTGATTTGGGGGATTTTGCTTTTAACTTGCTGAGGAAAATAAAGCACATATTTTTATTTTATTATGAACCAACGTACAATAGTATAAATACAACACACAAAGTACAAACATATTACATGCAGTCGTTGATATAGTAATTCAAGTAAAGACGCTAATCTCACCAATATGTGCTTCGGATTTCGCCGCTTCGCCCTATCACGCTTTTTCCAAAATATATTAATAAATGAATCTTTGGCATTTTTTTTGCACAGCCTTTTACTAGTCCAAAAAATGCTTATGTAAGCAAATGTTACACTGTTTCTGTTCTAAATTAAGCATTTTGAGCTTAAAAATTGCTAAATGAAGTAAAATACAAAAAAGGCATTCAGAACACACACGCGAAGATGTTGGGATGGTATGTAGTACTCCACACTGGTCACTAGGTGTCAGTAATGTTGTATTGATGAGATTATTAGCCACCGCAGGAAGTACTGTACAAAGGGAACAACGTGTGACACTTTATTATGTCTATGTCTTACTTTCTGCTATTATGTGTACTATATTGGTTAATACCTGTGTAAAATTGATTATATGGGTTTTATTCATGTCTAGAGAGTAATAATGTTAAAAGTCATATTCAGGAGGTCATAAACAGGTTTTTGATGCTGTAACTATGAAAACATACGCCTTTTAAATAAGGAATCCTACTTGGCAGA
The DNA here is from genome assembly GCA_024372805.1 of Oostethus manadensis. NCBI lineage: Eukaryota > Metazoa > Chordata > Actinopteri > Syngnathiformes > Syngnathidae > Oostethus > Oostethus manadensis. The sequence goes on from QODF01000077.1 coordinate 535,529, forward strand.
AACGATTGATCAGGGTTGGGTCTGGAATCAATTAGCCAACAATAAACAAGGAATTATGGTTGTACAAAAAGAAAAAAAATACTTTCGAAACCCTTCTTGTCCCTGAGTCCTACTGAGTCCAAGGTAAACAATATAAAAATATGAACGACCAGTTTTGTTTTATTTCTGACATACTCGCACATACCCATCCTAAACAAGCCCTTAAAGAATGCGGCGGTGACCAAAGTGCGGCTTGGGGGCCATTTGCGGCCCATGGTTGTTTGTCTGTGGCACATAAAAAAAAACAGTAACAATGGAAAAAAAAATTTATAAGAATAAAGTTGAAAATATTACAAGGAAAAACAACATCATTTTACTGGCATAAAGCTGAAATATTTTTAAGTCAAAATAATAAAAAAACAAAAAACAAATATATAGCAATTTTTGGAAAGATAAGTGGAAAACCTTACGAATGTTACGGGTATAAAGTCTAAATATTATGGGAATAAATTCATATTTACGAGAATAAAATTTACAAGAATTAAGTAAAACAATTGTTGGAAGCATTAAAGTCCAAGTCTGGACGTGGCTGTAAACAACATTGTACAACTCAGGTTTGCAAACATCTGAGAAATACATGCGATTGGGCATGGAAAGGTGTGGCTCGAGGAACACCCCAAGTTTGGTGATTTGTATGATAGAAAAGGGCGGGGTATTCATTGTAATACAGTCCATGATTTTCCAATTGATGGTTTTTGTTTTGTTTTTTGGAATTGTAAGTATTCACAAACTACGTTTTGGTTACGCCACAAACGTTAGTCATGTGCGAGCAAGCTTGTTACTGCCCAAACACGCTTGTTTACACGCTTCAGACACGGTTTGATGAGCCCATATTAGCCTATAACAGTTTTGAAAATGTTTTTTTATTATAGGGATAAAAACAGATATCGATATCTAACTGTATTACATCTTTATGCCGGTATCGGGCCGATGGTATTGGTAGGCCTACATTAACGAACATCACTACAATAAAGATATTACGAAAATAAAATGTAAGCAGATCATCTAAGAAGGACGTTTAAATATTTGGAAATTAAAAAAAAACCTCATCATCAAATTGGGGGGGGAGCAAAAAGCGAAGTTCATAGTAATGATACACTTTTTCACCAAATCGCAAAGCCGAGATATCGACATGTGTTGCTTTACAAAATATCAAAGTGGCAAAATTGCATCTTTTCAATAATGATTTTTTATTTGCGTGATCTTGGCCCGAACCCTCCTTCACAATGGTTTGTAATGCTTCCTTTTAGGCAAAATGTTCTGTAACAAATAAGGGAAATTCTGATCTTCCACAGGAATTGGCTGGACCGGGGAGTGTGTCGGGCGGCGATTTGATTGCAAAATGATCATCGGAACTGAGAAATAAGGTGCAACGGCTTCCTGGAACGCACGTTGGTTGTGTTTGCAGTGTTGGCTGCTGAAAAATTAAAAAAGCTATATTTGGGCTGGAAGTGAAGCAAAAGAGGACAGAGTGTGTGCTCGTGTCATGACCACACACACGCCGTCACCCGTCGAGCGTGCCTTGGAAGCCAGACAAGTCCACTTCCCCGCAAGCATACATTTCCGTGCTGCACGAAAGACAGGAATCGGTGACGGTGTTGTTTTGAGTCTACTGTGGCAGAAGACAAAAAAAATAGTCTGAACACCATTTTTGCTTTCCACTCCTGGCAAATGGCCGGCGTTTTGCTAAAGAGCAAAGCGTGCCCACCACGACAGCCCCTGGTGAGGCCTCCGCTCACAAAGCTCCTTTCTCCACTCGCTGCCAGCTGTAACAGCACCTTGCCCGGCCGACAGGCTCTCTTTAGCGGCGCTCTGCGACCGCTTCAAGCGTTGACACAATGCTGGCCGAGGCCCCCCCTTAATTAATGGGAGGCAATCTTGCAGCTTACGTCGGGTCTTTCGCGGCTTTTAATGAAGGGATTAGCGTTCTGCATTGAGAAGTATTTAACCCCCAGCACCAGCTCTGTTTCAGTGCGTATTCAATAACTCATGAAATGATGTCAAGGAATGGGGGCTATTAGGTTCTCTGCCCAAACAACTTGTGCACATTTTGCTGTGTGATATTTAAACCTTCAAGAACCTTGAAGCATTTGACATGGTAAGCTGAAATAGCATTTCTCAGATACTAATTAAACACGCAGTAGAGTTATTACAGCTCGGTGGCAAAGGACAATGAAAGTATATCTGTCAATCATCCCATGCTCCCTGGCAATCACCCGTATCTTTCCCTTCTTTCCTTGACAACTGTTTCTTGTCCCCAAAATAGAATTTTTAAAAAGCCTCTCCGGTACTGCAGCTATTGCCTGGAATTGGAATTGCCTAGGAGGCTAAGGAACGCGCTTATTTCAGGAGTAGAGTGTTGACAAGCGTGAATAAATGTCATGAACTCAATATGAACACAAATAAATAAGGGTGGTTTAAAGAATATATGTACAGGGTGGGGTTACAGTTAACACTTGGACATTTTGCATTTATTATTAATTTATTTTCATGTAATTTAGCACGAGAGATTACATTTTCATTGTAAAATGTCTAATACATAAATATAATGTATGTCAACAAATGTAAAATGTCTAAGTTGTGTATATATATATTTATATATTCATAATATTTGTATAATTTTTTTCATTTATTTATTTATAGGCATTTTTGTATTGTTGTTTTTATTATTATTATTTCTATTCAGCTCATTTTCTCCTTTTGTAGTATTATGTAGATATGTTGATCTAAACTACAACTTAAAATACAGTATTTTACTTTCCTCTAAATAAACCACATTTTTTGTATTGAAAATATTTTTAAATTCCTTTGTCAACCAAAGAAGGCCTATGGTTAAAAAAGAGAAGGTTTTTTGAGCGGCAGGGTAAAGTTTGTACACTTTTAGGAAGGAAGAAATCAACTATTTCAAAAAAGAGTAACCCAAAAGGAATAAATTGTCTACAATAATTCAAAACTAAATGAGTTACATAAAAATCTATTTTCTAAGTAGTTGGAATATACTAAACTAACATGCGCCACCATAGCAGCCTTGCCAGGGCCCCTGCTGAACAATGATGGTATTGTTCACTCAGAGGAGAAAGCTGGCGTGGGCTGTCGCGTTTATCAATTTTCCCTTTTTTGTCCTTCTCCTCGCCCACGACTTGTTTGTTATGCTGTGGAAAAGGCCCATTTTTGGGCCCAGCAGGATGCCGTGTACACACGGCATCACCTAAATTTAGTTCCCGTCAAGCCGTGGACATTTTGCAGCTTTTCCATACAGTTCATATCCATGTACTGTGTGTGCAGTCAGGGACAGCAAAGCCTTTTGTAGTAGCAAAAAAAAAAAAATCTAGTATTTGTTCCATGAAAGTGTATTAATTTATTCCCAAACTTCTTTCATCTTCATTTTCTAGCACACTCTTCATGTTTTAGCCGCACTGCTTTCAGTGTGTGCGTATTGTTAGATTTGTTTTCTTTGTCCAATGAGAGGTCAGCTTCTACGTGTTGCCGTGTCGACATAATCTGCCCGGGACCTTCAGAATCAGAAGTGAAGGCCCACCGGCAGCGTCGACAGTTTTGCGTTGAACCGCAAAACTGTTTGACAAGCAAAGGACATTGTACTTTGTGGAGCTGAAACTCCGTTAGCGTCACTAATCCATTCATACTCTAACCGTACTCTAACCAAAGCAACGGTTACCATAAGAAATCATGGAAATCCAATTCATCTTTTCCAGACATTACAAAAGGTTAACACAAAACAACTTCAATTAAAAATGCAAAAGAAAATGTGACTGAAAAGGCTAAATGAACACTTAAAGGGCATACAAAGGCGTTTTTTTCCAAATGCATCTAATGTAGATTTAATAATAATAATAATAATAATAATAGTTAGAGAGCTTTAATGGAAATAATCCATTAGAAACTGGTTTTAAAGCCCTTTATCGTGTTTTTACTAAGCGATATCGATGAAAAGAAACCCTAGCAGACGATCGCTCGACAATTTCCGACGCGTGACGTTAGATATGCCACAGATGCGAGCGTACCATACGGGGTGCACAATCACAGCGCGCCTTTATTGTGCTTGGAACTTTCTTTATTTTCACATGGTTTTATTCGCTTTTTTTTTCATTCATTCATTTTCTATACCGCTTATCCTCACTAGGGTCGCGGGGATGCCGGAGCCTATCCCAGCTGGCTTTGGGCGGGAGGCGGGGTACACCCTGGACCGGTCGCCAGCCAATCGCAGGGCACATATAGACAAACAAACACTCACACTCTAATGGACAATTTAGAGCGGCCAATGAAGCTAACATGCATGTTTTTGGAATGTGGGAGGAAAGCGGAGTACCCGGAGAAAACCCACACACGCACGGGGAGAACATGCAAACTCCACACAGAGATGCCCAACGGAGATTCCAACCCTCAACCTCCAGACTGTGAGGCCAATGTGCTACCCACTTGGCCACCGTGCGGCCTCACTTGTCACATGGAGACCTAAAAAGAAAAAAATGAATAAATTGGTAAATGACTATGGCTTGGCACGAACGGAAAATCTGCAAGCTTCCAAAAAAGGAGCTAGTAAAAACACGGACCGGTAAGGATAGCTTATAGATGTTAGCGTTTATTTTGCCAGGCCACGACGGCTTACTGAATGATGCACATGTAGCGTATGCGTATGTAAACAAAAAAGATGGCAACTTGCCAGCCATTGTTTCCTCCTCTACATCATCCCTGGAAAAGTCTTCATCCTCGTGTTCCTGGTACGACTGCTTCAAACATGTAAGCTTGAACCTCCAAATGCGACTTGCTATGGACTGAAACATCCTGGAAATCCCTGCTTCCTTCATCACTCGCCTCCATGTTGACTACCTCGGCTGATTCTGACTTGCAGCAGATATGACGTCATCGACTCGCCCCCATCGGTCAACCAAGTACTTACCTTAAAGTTCCTGTGGCCGCCAATTTCCCATGTCTGAATTTTTCAAACGTGCATAACTTTATTTATAGGCTCGCTATTACAACCAAATTTGGTAGAATGATTTGAATGGGCTTACATATACTGGGAAAAAAAATTGGCATTTAAAAAAGAACCTTTCTGTGCCCTTTAAAACCAATTTGACCTTGACTGGAGACAAGACAAAGACAGACGGCCAGGAGGCGGATGCGAGGGACAAGGTCTGCTACTACAAAGTATTGCATTAATTGACATTGAATCACAGAATAGATCACAGAAATTCATTGATCTCCCTATATCGGCTGCACTGTCATCTTCTAGGTTGGTGTAGCATCTGAGGCATCTGAACAATCTTTTGGAGACCTGTCAGTCAATTGTCGTGACCAGGAAGGGCAGGCTATTTACCAGTCGCGATTGCTCTAAGACTGCAAGTGAAGCTCATCTTTCCCTGAAACAGGTCACAAAAAAGCGGTGAAATACCGTACGTACTGCTGTGTGTACTTTTCACGGACTAAATATGCACTAGAGTATCTTCATCTTTTGTTAAGCATCAGCTGCTTATCACAGGTACCGACACCACTTCCTTCTCATTCATCCCCCCACTTTTTTTTCCACACAGCCGGACGCTGACGGTCTTTTGACTTCAGTGGGGACGCGGAGAGCGGGTCGTTCCGCCGCACAAAATTGGACGGTCGTTGAATGAACGCCGAGCGTCTCTGGGAGTCTATGGGGCAGTGGGCTGGCCCGAAGGGTCGGCTTTCGCACGATGATTGGATTGTTTGCGTCAGGCGAAGCGGTGCAAGATACACAAAATCTTTTAATCACACTTTATTGCCGACCTTAACACACCAACAGCAGAGCTCACACACATCCGCAACAGCAATGCCGTTTGAACTCAGTTTGCACTGGCAAGAGATCGCAGCCATGTCCTTCTCTGCAAAGTTCTGTGAACTCCTCCAACGCTGCCAGGCTCATGTGTCGCTCTACTGAAGTGGAACAAAGTTAAACTGGCCCAAGCCAAGAACGGAGGCCTCAGCTGTGGCTGAGCAGAGCCAAAGCCTGCTGAAGGCCTTCGCTGAGGTGACGAGAGCAGGGAGCACAGAGCCAGTGCATGTTAGCTAGCTCGAGCGTTTGGTAAAAGTGCAGACAGCTCGGGAGGTGCTAATGAATGCCGGGCATCGCTAACCGTACTGTAAGCCTCCTGTCCCTCCTGCCCGTGCAAAATGTGAAAGATCAACCGGTTGGAGGGAGCAGACGGGAGCAAACACACTCCAGTGCGCATACCCATTTTCAAATGCATGTGCACACTTCACTCTCCATGCACAAAAACACACGTATGGACACGCACACACACACACACACACACGCAGCAAGCCAGCCACACAAGCCCACTCTCAGGCCTGGCTCACTGTGGTATCACATCATGAGGGCTCCAGCCAGGCCAAGCCGTGAGGCCTCAGCTGAGATGATTCAAGACTCCCTGCTGGGTTGTCACTCACTCAGTCAGGTGGAGTTCCACTCCAGACTGGCAGGAGGACGCCATCACTGCACCACACAAATGGTGAATGTGGAAATGTGAGTCAAACTAACTAGTTGGATGTCACCTAAACAAAAGAATCAATTACTAATATTATTGTTACCTTTACAGTTTAGGCGCAGGACCTTGCTATACCATGTGACATTGCTTTTCAAACTGGGGGGGTGCATTCTGACAGGGGGAGACGCGGGGGCTACCATGCACACTTGAAAAAAGGTTATCGCCAAAAGGGGGGCGCGGCAACAAAAGTTTGGGAACCACTGACGAGATGATACATTGTATCATTGTATCATAATAATATTATTATTCATATTAATTATGGCCGCACGGTGGCCGAGTGGTTAGCACATTGGCCACACAGTCAGGAGATCTGGAAGACCTGGGTTCAAATCTCCGTTGGGCATCTCTGTGTGGAGTTTGCATGTTCTCCCCGTGCGTGTGTGGGTTTTCTCCGGGTACTCCGCTTTCCTCCCACATTCCAAAAACATGCATGTTAGCTTCATTGGCCGCTCTAAATTGTCCATTAGAGTGTGAATGTTTGTTTGTCTATATGTGCCCTGCCATTGACTGGCAACCAGTCCAGGGTGTACCCCGCCTCTCGCCCGAATCCAGCTGGGATAGGCTCTGGCATCCCCGCGACCCTAATGAGGATAAGCGGCATAGAAAATGAATGAATGAATATTAATTATGCTGTTATTAGAATATAGAAATATATAATGATCATTCAAATAATAATAATGCATGGCACACATGTGCTTTATCAAAGCGCTTACACTGAGGTCATTATTTATTCACACCACGCTTGGTGATGGTAAGCCACTATGCAGCGGAAAGCGAGGCTGCCATCAAACCCTCCGACCACCACACACACACCACTTATATACTAGGCAATGTGGCACCTGGTGCTCCTCTGAGGTCTCCCATCCGAGTACTGACCAGGCCCTGCCCTGCTTAGCTTCTGAGATCTGTCAGGATCAGGCTTTGACTGGCAGGTTTGGCCACAAATTAAAAGACACACAATAAAAAGAATAATTATCATCATCATCATAATAAAGAACTGAAAAAGAAAAAACCTCCAAAAACTGCTAATTGAATGTGTGCAATAAAAGGTTGCATGTGGAAAATAATCCACATATTCATTCATTCATTTTCTATACCGCTTATCCTCATTAATAATCCACATATTTTTTTATTTAATCCATGTAATCCATTAATATTTTAACTCTCATAATTATTTTCTAAACAATTTGATTGTACAAATGTTGCTCCTGTGGCAGCATCTGGCCTAGCCAAAAATAATAATAGTAACAGTAATAACGTAATAATACAAATTAAGAATTTCAATAAATTCATGAAATATATGGTGCTATTTTTGTTCTCAAATTTTCCAAGGCAGGTGTGTCCTGTGCCACACGGCGTGTGAATAATATAAGATTAATCATATTTGCCGTTTTGACTCATCCATATTCATGTTTTTTTATGCTTCGCATATAGCTCGTTTAATAGAAATGGGCGCTTGCAAATTTCTGTTTCACAGTTATGATGCACGTCTGACCATCTGTAGCGTCTTTTCATGTTACCAATGGACAATTTCAACTCTTCATTCAGTGAGAATAAAATGCACATGATTGAAGGTTGCGTATAATCTGCCACGTCAAGCACAAGTTTTTGAGTTTATACGCATTGCCTTTGACTTCCTCCCTCGCAGGAGAAGCCAATAAGTTGAGCTTCATTTAAAGCTCTTTGCGCGTTGTCTGGAGATGTATCTATTCATTAGCTTCAAAAGGGTGTCATGTGTATGAATTATGCTAACAGGATCTAATTAGCAGATGCAAATGAGGTTAGTCAAAATTGTAGTGAAAAGACAGAAGAAAAGCTCCATGGGATAGTTGGAGCTCGACAGCTCACCAACCGCCCCCATGCTGGGCACCAAATGTGATGGTTCGCCCCTGCTGCTGCGCCGTACAGGAGGCAGGACGGAACCATAAACACCAGCGTGGGGAGGACAGCTGTTCAGAAGTGTAGTTATCATCGGCCCTGCTTTCATTTCTAAACGCCTCTCTGATTAATTGCTAGTTTAGGGACCGCCCAATTGCACATTCATATCATCTGGTGTTGATAGTCCATCGCGCTCTAGCGGCCCAAACTACTCACGCTTCCTCCAAGTTACACGACCAGCTGATTGAAGTTCACAATGTGACGTGAAGTGGAGTCACTAATAGCAGCCGCCTACAAGCTCCTGCCACCGGGACATCAGTGGCCCCTGACTGTGGAGAAGCTGGCATGACTTGGGGCTCACACCTTCTGGCCTAGGCAGCAAGCTGTAGCACCACATGCGTACTGGAAATACACGTACAGTGGACCCACAAATGTCACGTATGCCACTGGCTGTGAAACTTGACCAACATCAGACACTCCTCAGGCCTAGCAGTCGTTACAAACATTTGATCCGCCCAGAGACACAAGTCCAAAAAGCGCAGAAACAACACAGCTCCTGGGCCTCTGGAACCAAATGGAAAAGTCCAACCATTCCTGCATTTTCTATACCACCTGTTTTCAGGGAGCGGGAGCCTACCCCGGCTGTCTTC
>QODF01000077.1:545918-617911 GCA_024372805.1 Oostethus manadensis
CGAAGGGGAGTAAAACAGAAAAAGTAGTACACCTGCTGTGTATCAGTATTCACATGCAGTGGAAAGGAAAGACCACCAGGAGGCAGTGGTGAGGCTCTGCATGTCACTGAACAAGAGGCGGGTGCGCAGGAACATCAAAATAAAGTAGGCAGGAAACAGCACTGGCAAAACAGGAAGAACTACAAAATAAGACTTTTGAAACATGAGTTAAGGCATTCAGGTGAAACTAAACAAACAAAATTAAGCACTGTCCGTTATTCTGTCTTCAAAAATGGTTGTGACGGTGAAAGCTGGCTGGTCGAGGTCAGTCATCCTCGCAGGAGGACAAAGATTGGCTGGAAAAAGTGGCTAGTGGTGCTGATCTTGAGCAGGGAGACTTGGTACAGAGAGGGACCCAGATACTTGAGTCTGTCAGCACAGGGATTTATGACCTGCTCAACTTCAAATGGCGCAGTAAATCTGGGACGGAGCTGTCAGAGCAATGGGGAACTCACATGGGAACAACCAGACCATTTGTCCAGGCTGGTCGTGTGACGGAACAAGAACCTGGTAGTCATTGGTGAGTCGTTTGTTGGGATCAGCAGAATGGGAAAGGGAACAAAACTGAATGCCTGGCATGATGGGCATGACATAGGTCAAGCTGGACGGACAACACACAAACTGCAACAGGAACAGAGGTTGCTGGGAATCATGAGCAACATGGAATGGTCCATACTTGTGGTTCAATAATCCATTGAAGGTGGGTGATGCTGGTTGCACATGCAGTAAATGGTTGTCTGCAGGTACTAGTGGGCTATCCAGAGATGGGCCTGCAAGAAGCTCCCAAGTTTTGGCAAAAGGTCTTCCAAACCAACACTGTGGACAAACTGTTATCACTACAGATTCCATGAAGGAAGAAAAGGTGAGGAATCACCAGTTCAGCTGTGAGCTTCAGTAGTGGCATGAAGTATGGCAGGAACCATTTTCCATCCATCCATTTTCTATGCTGCTTATCCCGGTCAAGGTCGTGGAGGATGCTGGAGCCTACGCCAGCTGACTTCGGGCGATAGGCGGGGTACACCCTGGACTGGTTGCCAGTCAATCGCAGGGCACGCATAGACAAAGAAACTTTCACACTCCCATTCATACCTTTACAATTGGAGTCACCAAATAACCTAACCTAGAACCATCTTATGAATCCCTAAAGGGTGTAAACTGCTAATTGGAAAGGTGATGTGTGACCAAAAGGGAAGAGGGAATGGGTCTTATTGCTGGTTCACATGCAGAAGGCTGTGCCCTTTGACGTCAGCAATCATAGAAAACCACTGGAAACTCTGGTGCAGAAAAAACAAGGGGAGGGATCACTCCTGGATTTCTTCAGAGAAGAGTGCCAACTAAAGCACTTCTGTTCAGGTTTCAGGGAGAAGACCACAAGAACAACCATTTGAAAGGGGATAGTCCTTGCTGGACTCCATTTAGGAAAGCGTCAGGGACTCGGGTCATCGATACTATGGTACTTTGTACAGTAGTGGTCAAAATCATAGCAGTCCAATGTGACCAACCAGATTAATCACTGTTATAGTAATGGGTTAAGGAGATTTGCAAGCTGGCAGCTATGGAAAATGTGTACCATGATATTGCACCGGGTTTACCCAGCATGCCATGCAGTATAAAATAGGAGTGTAATTTTGTACTGGTGTGCTGGCCATGTGTTCTGATGTCCGTACAGCGCAGCGGATAGGGTTAACTGTGTGTCACGTGTGTTAACTTGCTGTTGGCGCTGCGAGTGGTAAAAGTCAAAGCGAAAGTAACTTTGCAGTCACCCACTCACCCCTGTAGCCCCGTGTGACTCACATGCAAGCACCGGCAACCCTTCCACCGAAATAAAGTATCATTTTGTCACCAACACCTACATGGCGTTCTACTAAAATGGCAAAAGTTTCTGCAGTAACCGGTGGCCATTTTTCAGTTGGCTAAATGCTAAATAATAATCATCTGGAACGACCCAATTTAGAGATAGGGTAAGAAACACTGTCATCCGGGAGAGACTCGGCGTACAACCGCTGCTCCTCCGCATTGAGAGGAGCCAGATGAGGTGGCTCGGGCATCTGGTTTGGAGGCCTCCCGAACAACTTCCTGGGGAGGCGTTCAGGGCAGGTCGAAAAGGTAGGAAGCCTCAGGGAAGACCCAGGACACGTTGGAGAGACTATGTCTCTCAGCTGGCCTGGGAACGCCTCGGCATTCGCCGGGAAGAGCTGGACGAAGTGGCCGGGGAGAAGGACCTCTGGGGTTCCCTGCTTAGGCTGCTGCCCCCGCGACCCGACCTCGGATAAGCGCAAGAAAAAGGATGGATGGGCCCGTTTTCCTCAGGTTTTCAAAGCAAATGCATGTTCAACAAGTGCTGGCTTCATCCTTTAATAAGGGCCACCTGATTCACACCTGTTTATTTCACAAAAGTGATCATTAACACCCCAAAATATTATTATTAATATTCTAATATTCAAAAGAATATGTTTTTGCCATTAAATGTTATTTTAAATCCATTTAACAACTGTAATGTTTCAATAGGGTGTCAAATATTGAAATTCAACCGTCCTCACTGTATATTTTAAATGAAATAATAAGTATTTAATAATTATATATTTATTATAATAATTATTAATTAATAATTTAATAATGCATTTGGGGCATTAAGCACAAAAATCTGTTATTTTCAGCTAAGGCATGCATTCACCACGAATGTTCATCCTTCATTCCTTTTCTATGCCGCTTATCCTCATTAGGGTGGCAGGTATGCTGGAGCCTATCCCAGCAGACTTTGGGCGGGAGGCGGGGTACACCCTGGACTGGTCGCCGGCCAATGGCAGGGCACATATAGACAAACAAACATTCACACTCTAATGGACAATTTAGAGCGGCCAATGAAGCCAACATGCATGTTTTTGGAATGTGGGGGGAAAGCGGAGTACCCAGAGAAAACCCACACACGCACGGGGAGAACATGCAAACTCCACACAGAGATGCCCAACGGAGATCTCCTGACTGCGAGGCCAACATGCTGCCCACTCATCCACCGTGCGGCCGCATGTAATCTTTGTCATGTATTTGTAGTATTTTGGAAAAAACCACATTTCCTTTGAACACAAATGGCTTTGGGTTGTCACGGGTTAAGTGCAATTTACACAACCCATAGCAATGTTCTGCTCTCGTCATGTTGTCTGCAGCACATACCCTGTTTTCACACTTCCCACATTGGTTTAACGTGTTGCATTGTCCCCCACACAGCTAAGCAGACACGCACACACACATACAAGTGAAGCAAGAGACCCCCTACTCCGCATTCTCGCAAACTCATGGACATATATTACCCTACATAGGATCACACCGGCCCTTTTTTGCTTGCTTGCCTTTTCTTTTGCAACGACTCCTCATGTTGAGGAAGCAGGGGACAATCTGGGACTTGTCTTGTTCTTTTTACCAAATTTAAGTTGCTGTATCCTCCAGTGTCAAATCAGGTTTTAAACGGAAGGTGGGACGCTACTGGGAATTCCCCAGGTATATTTTAAAAGCTTTGAAGTGCAGTTGCTGCTGTTATTTTGGCCGTGTCATTCCTTGCACCACGTTTACAGATTTTCACCAATTGCTAAAGCAGAAACCTCACCATTTTTTTCAAAACATTTAACAACAATTTGTGGCGATTGCTGGTCATTCAAGGAGGGGAATGTGTTCATTTTTAAGTAAATTCTGGCCTTCTTTACAAGAACATTTTTAACAAAGACCCAGTCCCTGGGGATCGGTAAAGTCTCCGGATCAGTTCAGAAAATGGAATGAAAAACTTGTGAAAATGCTGATTTGCGCATTTCACTGTCAATCAAAAAGGGACTCCGTCTCAGACAGATCATGGAATCATCATGCAGGAGCCGAGCGTCCGGGCCCGCCCACTTCCCCATAGAACCCCGGGGACACTCGGCGTCTGATGCAAGGCACAAAGTCCAGCATTTATCCAATTGCCGTCCAGCTTTGCACCGTGGAACAACCCACTCCACACTTTCCCATCCCTAAGTCAGAGACAATCAGCGTCCGACTGGGTAAAAAAAGTATTGCGTCATCAGTTATCCTATGTATTCACCACATAGCAGTTTTTGCTACATGGTCAATACAGCAACATATTCAGTACATTGGTACAGACCCAACCATGATAGGTGAATTTCTGTCATTCTCATTCATAGATTGAGTATTTATCTATTTATACATAATATAAATACCAAAATTTATACCAAAATTTGCAATATTGCCCCTACTACGTTCATAAATTCCTGTAAGAATGAGGATAATAATTTATAGTATTTGAATCTCTTGGCCAGCACACTGATCAGGTACTGAGACATAATTTACTAAATCCATTCATTTTCTCTTTTTGTTTTTTTTTTGTAAATTTCATTCCTGTGATACGCTCATGTGTAAAACCACAAACACTGGCAGCAAAACACCGCAGCTGTCATACTTTACACACAGCAAGTCACAATTGAACACACATGTTGGTAAAATGTGGTCAGACGGTGCAATAAGAATAAAAACTCGCTAAAAACATAATAAAACAATAAAAACAATAGAATCATTGATGAAACAATAAATCTGTGCAGCACAATAAAACTGGTGCAGAATCTTAGACTGGAGTTAAAAGCAAGGAATAAAAATTAGTTTTAAGAAGAGTTTGAAAAGTGGACAGTGACTGGGCTTGATGGATGCGCGCGCCCCCTCTGCATCTTAGCTTAGACCTCGGTGCCTCGAGGAGAAACTGGTCAGCTGACCTGAGGTACCGAGCGGGAGCGTATGGGGAGAGCAGTTCATTAAAAAGAGGAGGGGCGAGACCATTTCAAGATTTTAAAACAAATAAAAGAATATCCAAAACGGACTCTAAAATGCAAGAGAAGCCAATTGGAGGAACGCTAAAATAGGAGTTATATGATCCTTCTTGCACGCTCCAACCAAGAGACGGGCTGCACGAGCGTGCAAGAGAGGACAGACTCACTCCAAAATAAAGTGTGTTACAGTAGTCCAGCCGTAGAGTGATAAAAGCGCAGTTTCAAAGTGCTTATGTGCAAGAAAAGACTTGACTTTAGATAGGCGCCTCATGTGAATAAAGCCACTGCACTGATTTGCTAATCCAACTTAAAGTCCATTTTAAAACCCAAGTTAGAGACCACAGTGTTAGGTTCTGGTTTTGTTTGCTTTGGTTACCCTTTTTCTTTTTTTCTTGTCCCCTCTTTAGATCCGGTGACTTTTTTGTGTGTGAATTAAAAGACTCATTGCTGTACTTCGTGGTGTGACTCTGAGTCTGGGATCCTTACCTGCCCAATCCCTAACAGAACGATCCCACCATGGATCACATACAAGCTACAGCTTCAAGACACATGGGAAGATGATCGGGTAACACCACATGGCCATTAGGGACTTCACCACAGTTCTGCAGTCCATCTCTGCCAATGTGGATGAGCTCGTCAGCCAATAGGTCAGCCCCCACTCGCCAGGGTCCATTGGAGCCCACGCACCCCAGCTACTGCGGCCGCCCCCCAAGCTCATCTCCGGCGGTACCAAGGAACCCGTCAATCCTCACCCGACGAGGTATGCAGGCGATCGGGGAAGATGTCAAAAAATTATTCATCAGTGTCAATTAGTTTTTCATTAACAGGCTCTGTCCTACTCACACTGCCGAAGGAAGTGGCGTTTATTGTCAGTCTCACGTCTAAGAGAACGGCTGATTGGGCATTGGCGCTGTCGGCCGGAGCTGCGTAACTCCTTACCAGAGATTTTAGTAGAGTTCGGTCGAGTTTTTGATCAACCCCTGAGGAAGCGCCAAGCAGCCAGCCGATACGCCAAGAGAGGAATTCTCTTGGCGAACTTCCGCATTCTGGCGGCCGAGAGTGGTTGGGACGCGGTAGCACTCTGACATTTGTTTAGCTAGCCTCAATTCCACGGTCAAGGACGAGCTTGCAGCAAGGGAAGAGCCGCAGTCACTTGAGGAGCTTATTTCCTTGGCCATCAAACTGGATGATCGTCTCAACGAGCGCAAGTTGGAGCACTGTGTGGATCGGCGCAATCCAGTTGGCACACCTCATTATCTTCCGCCACCGTCTTCCAGCCAGCTACTCCGGTGGTGGTGCCCACAATGACAGCACCCAGCCCAAGCAGCATGGAGGAGCCTATGCAGCTCGGAGGACAACTGACCCTTGCCGAGCTAACCCGCCGTTGGCATCTCCACGTCTGCCTGTACCGTGGCCAGGCTGGTCCCGTCCTCGCACGGTGCCCGTTCTGACCTACAGAGCGCCTAGCCACCACAGGGGGCGCACTCGCGGTGGGTCCGTCAACCATCGAGGCAACACATAGACGCCTTCAATTACAAGGTACTCTCTCATGGGGGTCAGGGGAGCAGTGTTGCTGTTAATGCCCTTATAGACTCAGGGGCAAATGATTCCTTCTTGGACTCTGATTTTGTGAACTCGTATAGTATTCCGTTGTCTTGTATTAAAGAAGCCAAGGTGGTTCATTCCCTCGACAGCCGCATTCTGACCTCATGTTACTCATCAAACCGAGGCTCTTGTTTTTAGAATATTTGGTAATCATGTCGAGAGATTAAGATTTGTTGTAATCCCGTCACGCTCTACTCCACTCGTCCTCGGTCTTACAAGGCACAAAACTCATAATCCCTGGATAGACTGGTCGTTATTTACTGTCACTAATTGGAGTTTGTTTTGCCATGCTCGTTGTCTTGTTTCCGCCTCCGTTCCGGGTGCCTTGTAGGAACATGTCACCCCCTGAACACATTGATTTATCCCAGGTTCCCAAAATATACCACACCCTGCAAGAGGTGTTCAGCAAGGACAGGGCGGTGGAGCTTCCACCACAGCGCCCTTACGACTGCGCTATAGATCTCCTTCCGGGGGCAAAATTACTTACATCTAGGCTTTTCAATATTCCCAATCCTGAACGCACAGCTCTTGAGAATTACATCTCCTCCTCACTTTCATCTGGACTCATACGTCCTTCCACTTCCCCGTTAGGTGCAGGGGTTTTCTTTGTCAACAAAAAGACGGTTCCTTAAGACCCTGTATAGGCTACCGTGCCCTCAGTGACATAACGGTCAACAATAAATACTCACTTCCTCTTATGGATTCGGCCTTTCCTCAGCGATAATTTTTTCTAAGCTGGACCTTTGCAATGCATTACCATCTAGTTAGAATTAAAGAGGGTGAGGAGTGGAAAACTGCATTCAATACTCCTTTCATGGTCATGGTCCTTTCATGGTCATTTTGAATACTTGGTGATGCCTTTTGGTCTCAAACGCTCCTGTGGTATTTCAGAACTTAGTCAATGATGTTGTGCGAGATATGTTAGGCCGTTTTGTATTTGTGTACCTTGCTGACATCCTGATTTTTTCCCCATCCCGTCACGAGCACGTGCACCAGGTTAGATTGGTACTTAAACGTCTTCTTGAGGACCGTCTATTTGTTAAGGCCGAGAAGTGCGCCTTTCACTGCGAGTCTATGCCTTTTGGGGGTTTATTGTGGAGAAAGAGTAACTTAAAGCTGACCCGGCCAAGATTCAGGCAATTGGCTCACTCCTATATCAAAAAAGCACCTGGAGAGGTTACTGGGGTTTGCCAATTTGTACTGCAGATTCATCCGCAGTTTTAGTCGAACCACAGAACCCTTGACCAGGCTTACATCCACTAAAGTTGTTTGTCTGGACGCCAGAGGCTGACACAGCATTTAATAAACTCAAACGTCTCCTCTACTTCTGACATCCTCACCCACCCTGACCCCTCTCGCCAGTTTATTGTTGAGGTGGATGCCTCTGACTCAGGGGTCGGGGACGACAAGACCCCACCCCTGTGCCTTCTTTTCAGGCCGTCTCACATCCGCCGTACAAAATTATGACATAGGTAATAGGGAGCTCCTGGCCATCAACCTAGCATTGCAGGAGTGGAGGCACTGGCTGGAGGGCTCCACCCATCCCTTCATTGTGTTCATGGATCACAAGAACCTGGCTTACCTACGGTCCGCACGACGCCTCAACCCCCGTCAGGCACGTTGGGCCCTATTTCTGGTTAGGTTTAATTTCTCTATTACTTATCGCCCAGGATCTCTTAACGGTAAACCAGACGCCCCCTCCAGACTCTTTTCCCCTTCTTCAGAGGCAGCAGAGGCCGAACCAATCATCCTGCAGACCCGGATCTTGGGCGCCTTACAGTGGGAGGTGGAGCAGCGAGTGGCGGCGGCAGGGAAGGAGATCAACATTCCAGTGGACTGCCTGCCTGGCCGACTGTATGTCATCCCTGCTCTGCGCTCCGAGGTACTGAATTGGGCTCACAATTCTAGGATTGCCTGCCACTCGGGATTCCATAGTACCCTATTCCTGTTCGGTCAACGGTTTTGGTGGCCAACCTGCCGTGCTGACACCAGGGAGTTTGTGACAGCTTGCTCCATCTGCGCCCGCAACAAGGCTTCCCACCAGACTTTGTCCACTCCTGTTGCCACTTTGTCCCTGGTCACATATATCCTTGGACTTCGTGTGTGGGTTATCTACATCCAACACCAACACTGTGGTACTCACCATAGTTGATCGTTTTGGCTCATTTTGTTGCCCTACCCAAACTTCCTTTGACACCGCAAGACTTATGATCCTTCATGTTTTTCGCCTCCACGGCATTCCTATGGACATCGTGTCGGACAGGGGACCTCAATTTACCTCTGCAGTGTGGCGATCCTTCTGTGCGGCGCAGGGAGCTACCTGCAGCTTGTCTTCGGGATATCATCCTCAGTGTAATGGACAGACGGAGCGCGTCAATCAAAAAAAAAAAAAAAAACTTCCTGCTGAACGGACGTTCGCAGCAAGAGCTCCGCTATTGCCACTGAAGTTTTGAAAAAACCATGGAATCTATCGACCACAATTGTGATCATACATCCACAGGAGAGTGCCAAGACTTACTAGAACAAGTAAGGAGGCACATTTCACAATAATAGAAATAAAAAACAGCGCTGGTATCCGCAACTACCTGCCCAGTTGCCAAAGGGAAGTTGACAACAACAACCGAAGGACATCAAACCTCGGCGTCTGACAAAGAGGAGAGACAAAATTGGTTACAACTTGGACTGGCGTGAAGTACGGCATTTTGAGTACGGCACTCAGAAAAATGCCTTCATCAGAAGAGCTGTAAAATGAGGAGATACCAAGGAAGATGGATGCAGCGACCGCCCCGAATGCGCCGGCACCACCACCGCGACCAGCAGGGGAGTCCGTGCACGGCTTCAGGAACCAGCTAACCACGCATGCAGATATACTAATGGATCGACTGACAAAAATATCTGGGGAACTGGAAGATCAATTAGGAAATAAATTCCAGGAAACTGCAAAGATAATGGTGGACATTCTAGAAGCAATGCGAAAAGAACCATCTGAAGGAAAAACGGGGATTCTGAAGGCACTGCAAAAGGAAATCCGAGAAGAAATGAGAGGACAAATGGACAAATTAACTGATATCATAAAAAAGGAGATTCCACCCCTGAGAGAAGACGTAAAACATCTGAGAGCAGAGAACAATTACAAGATAGTAATGCTGCCTTAGCTGCTGCTCTCCAAGAAGTCAAAGAAAACATGGAAGAGAAACACAAACTCATCGAGCAACTCCAGACCACAGTCGATGACATGGATCAGAATAACCGAATGAACGATGTGATTGTGACGGGGCTCAGGATCAAACCCAGGTCATATGCCAGAGCAGTTGGGAATAAAGAGGAATTAGACGAAGAAGACGTCGCTTCCACTGAGCAACAAGTCATTAATTTTCTACATTCAAAGGAAGTGGAAGTGGACGTCAACACCATCGACACCATGCATCCCACTGTATGGCAAGGACAGCACCACTTACTAACAGGAAATTTAAAGTCGTACTGCTGAAGCAGGGGAGGAAGCTGAAAGGAACAAATGTCTACATGAATAAGCAACGCTGAAATTGCCAAGCAAGCACGTGACCTAAGGAAGCAGGGGAAGATCCAAGGCACTTGGAACGCCAACTTCAAAATGTTCGTTAAGTTAAGTAAGAAGGACCAGAAGCGAGAGTGCTTGCAGTCAAAGATTTAAAGGACTTAAAAAAATACTAAAGACCACATAAAAACAACAACATGGACAAGGAAAACAACTCAGAAACAAGACCAACACAAAGGGAAGTATTGGATTCAATATTATTTGGAAATGACATAAGCAAGACACAAGGAACTGATCAAACGGATGCACTTGAACTAGGAACACACCAAAATACAACTAAAGACACTCATAACACAACACTACAGCTCGCTGGATAAGAAGATCTTCAACTGGACACTTTTAGTCTCACAGACCACAAACACCTGGATCTGGAAAAAGACATAGACCCGGACACAAACTTTTTTTTTACATCAAAAATGAATGCCACTACTACACGGAGGAAGAATACAACAATAATCTAAACAAAAGTAATAAATTGTCTATTATTCACATAAACAGCAGAAGCATGTACCCAAATCATAACATCAGGGAATACTTGAATCAATTCAAAGAGCCCTTCAAAGTAATTGCAATCTCAGAAACTTGGATAAATGCTGACAAGGATACGGACCTTGAAAAGGAAGCTTATGAAATGAACTGCATCAACAGAAACAACAAAAGTGGAGGAGGAGGTGCTGTGTACGTGGACAAACATCTGAACTACAAATTGGTAAAGAGCATGTCCTTTGCTGTTGACAACATTTTAGAATCCATAACAATTGAAATCTGCTTAGAAAAAGGCAAAAACATTCTAATAAGTATAGAACATCTAAGTCAAGTATGGAAATATTTGAGGACTGGATCAAGGCAACTTTCTCAAACGTAACCAAAAAATCATCTTTGTTTGTGGAGACTTCAACCTTGATCTTCTGAATCCAAACAAGCAAAGTAGAATAGATGACTTTATTGATACAAAGTACAGCCTGATCTTATACCCAAAAATCACAAGACCAAGAAGAATAACAGACCACAGTGCCACATTAATTTATAACACTTTCACTAATGACTTTGATAACGACACAACTAGTGGCCTTCTAATCAATGACATCGGTGAACATCTTCCAGTGTTTACCATTTACAACAAAAACTACAAAAAACGAAGGATGGAGGACAAAAGAACTTGCAAAAGAATACACACAAAGGACAGCATCAATGCTTTCAAAAAAGAAGATTTAGACGAACAAAGATGGGAGAGTGTACAGTGGAAGCAATGTGGATGAAGCATATGAACACTTTCTAATGACTTCTATGAAGATCTACCAAAAGCTCTGTCCATCGAGAGAAATGTCTAACAAGCAAAAGAAGAAGAATCAGACATGGATGACCAAAGGTCTGCAAAACGCTTGTAAGAAGAAAAATACATTATATAAGAAATTCATAATTCTACAAACAAAAATTGCTGAAATAACATATAAAACATATAAAAATAAATTAACAAATATTTTGAGAACGTGCAAGAAAGAATATTATAAAGAAATACTAGATAGGAATAAAAACAACATTAGAGCTACTTGGGGCATTTTGAACAGTATTATTAGGAAATAAAATAAATAGGACAGTTGGAAATGTTCATAATGATGATATGAGGGACGTAGCTGAGAAGTTTAATAACTACTTTGTAAATATTGGACCAAAGCTGGAAGAGGAGATCCCAAAATCCTGGTCAGTAGAGGAAGAGAAGGAGACTATAGACAGGAACCCAAAGTCCATGTTCCTCACTGATGTGAGCAAAGAGGAAATTATGGACATTGTACATAAATGTAAAGCAAAAACATCAACTGGTTGTAATGGAATTGGAATAGAAACGATAAAAATGGTTATCAATGAGATTGCAGAACCGCCTACGCACATCAGAAATCTATCATTCCAGACGGGCAAACTCCCAGACAAAATGAAGACAGCTAAAGTAGTTCCAATCTTCAAAAATGGAGATAAACATCATTTCACAAACTACCAGCCAATTTCATTATTACCACAATTTTCCAAAATTATGGAAAAGTTATCCAACCTTAGGTTGGACAAATTCCTCAATATGAATGACATACTTGGGGACAGCCAATCAGATACAGAGCTAATATTTCCACTTCTATGGCAATGATGGAAATCACAGAGGAAATTAGGAATGCTATGGATTACCGCCACGACAGGCACCGACCACCTTACGGCCACAGCTGTGATCGGCCGCATCAACAACGGAGGCACAAAACATCTTCCACTCGGATTCAAAGTCCGCTGCCTCCCTCGGAACATGGTCAAAGCTCTCCCGCAGGAGGGAGTTGAAACTCCTTCTGACAGGGGACTCTGCCAGGCGTTCCCAGCAGACCCTCAATGCGTTTGGGTCTGCTCGGTCTGACCGGCATCCTCCCCCACCATCGAACCAACTCACCACCAGGTGGTGATCAGTTGACAGCTCCGCCCCTCTCCTCACCCGAGTGTCCAAAACATGTGGCCGCTAGTCCGACGACACAACCACAAAGTCAATCATCGAACTGCGGCCCAGGGTGTCCTGGTGCCAAGTGCACGTGTGGACACCCTTATGCTTGAACATGGTGTTCGTTATAGACAATCCGTGAAGAGCACAGAAGTCCAATAACAAAACACCGCTCGGGTTAAGATCGGGGGGCCGTTCCTCCCAATCACACCTCTCCAGGTCTCACCGTCGTTGCCAACATGAGCGTTGAAGTCACCCAGCAGAACAAGGGAATCCCCCGAGGGAGCACTCTCTAGTACTTCCTGTAAAGGTTTTCAGAAAGGGCGGGTATTTTGAACTGCCGTTTGGCGCATAAGCGCAAACAACAGTCAGGACCCGTCCCCCCATCCGAAGGCGTAGGGAAACTACCCTCTAGTTTACCGGGTTAAACTCCAACGTGCAGGGTTGGAGCCGGGAAGCAACAAGAATTTCCACCCCTGCTCGTCGCCTCTAATTGCCGGCAACACCAGAGTGGAATGAAGTCCAGCCCCTCTAGAAAAGACTGGTTCCAGAGCCCTTGCCGTGCGTTGAGGTGAGTCCGACTATATCTAGCCGGAATTTCTCCACCTCACGCACCAGCTCAGGCTCCTTCCCCGCCAGAGAGGTGACATTCCACGTACCGACAACTAGCTTCCGTAGCCGAGGATCGGACCGCCAAGGCCCCTGCCTCCGGCCGCCACCCAGCTCTCTTTGCAACCGACCCCTTTGGCCCCTCCCACGAGTGGGGAGCTCATGGGAGGCGGGACCCACGTTACCTTTTCGGGCTGTGCCCGACCGGGCCCCATGGGTGCAGGCCCGGCCACCAGACGCTCGCCATCGTGCCCCGCCTCCCGGCCTGGCTCAAGAGGGGGACCCGCGTCCGGGCGAGGGAAAACGAAGTCCAATTGTATCATTCATCATTAGGGTCTTAGGGTCAACTTAGCTCCTAGGATCATTGGGACACGCAAACTCCTCCACCACGATAAGGTGGTGACTCAGGGAGGAGGAGTTGGAAACCCCACATCAAAAACATAAAGTAGCAAGAAATACTTCAATACTGAATAAAATAAAATTTGTCCTGGATCAAAAATCACTCCAAATTCTCTATTGTTCTCTGGTGTTAACATATTTAACTTATTGTGTGGAGATATGGGGAATAACTACAAAAATACACTTCACTCGCTTGATGTACTGCAAAAAAGATCAATTAGGATAATCCATAACGCGGCGTATAGAGAACATACAAATCCACTGTTTCAAAAATCACAATTATTAAAATTTGCTGATCTGGAAAACTTTCAAAGCGCTAAAATGATGCATAAAGCAAACAACAAGCAGTTACCAAAGAATGTCGTACAATTTTTCCCAACAAGAGAGGAGAAATATGATCTTAGGAACAAACTAAACCTAAAACACAAATATGCAAGAACAACACAAAAACCTTTAGTACTTGGGTATGTGGAATCAAACTATGGAAGGGATGAAGTAAAGAAGTAAAACAATGCTCTACAATAAAACATTACAAACAGTTGATGTTTACAAAATACAAGGAAGAAGAGTCGTGAAATATTGTGTACATCCAAGGCCATATTACTTCATTCCTTGGAGAGTACATTTTCAATGCTGTGTTTGTTACTATCACCTTATACTTATACTAGGAACTTTTCATTCCTAGTGACAACATTGTCTGTACTACAACAATATTTTGTTATAACTGTTTATATACCACTCCTCACTATTATTATTTATTTTGGTAATCATTCATCAGGACTGCAATATAAGTTATTTTTCATGATAAGGACATTGACTACTATTCAACACACTGTCACATGACCTTACTTATGTATTTAAACTTAGTAAGTGCAGGAAGTGTACAAATGTATTGAAATAGGGGAGAGCCTACGGGGGTAGGATTAAATACGCTTTGCTTCTTCCTACTCCTTTTGGACATGTGGAACTGTCCATTGTATTAAGTGATGTCTTCCAATGTCATTTACATGCATGTTCAATAAAATTCAACCATTAAACCAAACTGTTGTGTGTGTGTGTGTGTGGGGGGGGGTACTGTTAGGTTCTGGTTTTGTCGCCTTGGTTACCCTTTTTCTTTTTTCCTTGTCCCCTCTTTAGATCCGGTGACTTCCTGCAAAGTCGGCGTCACGAGGCACACTTGTAGCCACATTAGGAGTATTTTGTCCACCTGGCTGCAGGAGGAGGACGTGGGATCGTACTGCTTCGCCTGTAGGCCCCGGAGGTCGTCCTGGAGTTTGCAGCCGTCTTCGCTCACCCCACTAGTGCTTCATCGAGGTAGCTCTTGGGATTGGCCTCACGTCCTCCTAGCGCCTCGTGGCACCGTCCTGGTTCCCAGGTACCGTTTTTTTTCCTTCGTATTTTTATATGTTTTGTCAAATCCTAATCCTAGGTTTGCCAGGTAGTGTTTTTTCCACGGCGCTTTTTGGGGTTAGTTTCTTTTCCCTTGTTGATACCCTGTTTTGCACCGTCTTCCTCAGTTGGGCTGTTAACTGCTTTTTTCGTATGAGAATTAAAAGACTCATTTCTCTACTGCGTGGTGTGACTCTGCTTCTGGGATCCTTACCTGCCCAATCCGTAACACACAGACTTTTCTAGTGATGCTAAGGGGCCCAAATCAAAAAGGCAGTTTCTACTAGTACTACCTGGTCCAAACACAATAACTTCTGTTTTTTCTCATTAAAATTGAGAAAACTAATTGACATCCAGTCTTTAACATCAGCAAGGCAGGACAGAGGTGGATTAATTGACCAAGTATTACTTTTTTTCAACTGCACGCGTGTCATCAGCATAGCAGTGAAAAGATATGTCATGCTTTCTGAAAATGGAGCCCAGGGGTAACAGATAAAGTGCAAATAACAACAGACCCAAGATAGAACCTTGTGGGACACCATAGGGAAGTGGAGCTGGGTTGGACTCGTAGTCCCCAATTTTTCACAGCTATCGTTCTGTCCGTTAGCTAGGATCTGATCCGTTTTAGTACAGTACCATGAAACCCTGCAAATTTCTGTAGCCGATGTGTTAAAGTATTGTGGTCAACTGTGTCAAAAACTGTGTCAGTAAGGTCCAACATGACAAGAGTCATAAGATCACCAGAGTCTGGGGCCATGGGGATGTCATTAAAACCCTTATTAAAACTGATTCTGTGCTGTGTAAAGATTTAAAACCAGACTGAAAGACCTCAAGGACACCATATTGATCTAAAAACATTTTCAGTTGTGCATAAACGGCTTTCTCTAATATTTTAGAAATAAAAGGCAATTTAGAGATGGGCCTGTAGTTAGATAGCATAGTGTGGTCGAGGCCGGGCTTCTTTAAGAGAGGCTGCACTATTGCATGTTTAAAACTTGCTGGAACAACACCAGTGGAAAGACTGGTGTTAATAATGTGCAGAATCAGCTGCCCTATGCTGGGGAAGATTTCCTTACAGAAGCGGGGTGGGGGGAGGACAACATCGTGGGGAGAGCATGAAGGCTTACTTTTACAACCGCGTCAGTTAAAAAAGATAAGGACTCAAACTTTTCAAATACACCCCGACAGGGGACACAGTCAGAGGGATCAGAGGCAGGCGCTACAATAAGAGCCCTTGTGGAGGCGACCTTGTCCAAAAAATAATTCCCAAAATCAATACAGGTTTCCAGTGAGGACTCCGGAAAAGCAGTCTGTGGAGCATTTGAATTCCAGTCAATAGTTTTAAAAAGCAGACGTGGGTTATGGGAGTTTGATTCAATAATGTTGGACAAGTGCTCTCTTTTAGCCACTTTCACAGTATTCTGGTAGTGCTGCCAACTGGCCTGCAATATCTGAAAGGAGATCTGCAGCTCGTCCTTCTTCCATCTGCGTTCGGCCTTTCCACGGTCCTGTCTGGCTGCACGAGTGACATCATTCAGCCAGGGCGAGGCATGATTCCGACCAGGAAATCGGAAAAGTCATTGATAAAATCCTTACTGTACTTAGGAGGCCGATAGACGACTGCACAAAACACTCGGTCGGAGCCTCGAAGCTGGAGGGTGAGAAAGCGCTCCGTTGGCATTCAAAACCATTCTTAAAAACTAACGCTGTTCCTCCTCCACGGCCCGACGCCCGAGGGGAGTTAAAATACGAGCATCCAGCAGGTGCCAGTTCATTCGAAGTGCTGAACTCACCAGCGGTGATCCAGGTCTCTGTCACACACAGGAAGTCCAGGTCTCTGGATGCAAAGTAATCCCTTAGAATAAATGACTGGTTTGCCAGCGATCTGGCGTTCACCAGGGCAAACCTGGTCGGAGCTGAGGCCTGAGAGGCGGCGGACAGGGAGGCCCGATGAAGCGGCACCAGGCTTCGTAGGTTCGCCCCTCGCTGACGGAGCCGAGGAGAAGGAGGGCGGCGGGGCCCGGGCCCATTTTCAAATCCGGCCACAGTGATCAGGCAGGCAGTAGGCGGGTCGAGGAAACGCCGAGGCACAAGGAGTGATCCAAATCCGGGAGATGGACGGGCATTGTACCAAGCGGGCTTTGAGCTTCACCAGCACTGCCACGGCGTTTGCGGCGGGGATGTATGGCTGGAGTCCGCAGTAAGTGAGTCGGTATATTTGCCAGCAGCGGGGTCAAAGTTTCATGACCGTCAGATCTACTCCTGGCAAAACTACTAGCGTATCTGAAGTCCATTAAAAAGTGGCGATCATGCGCCAGCAAAGATTCAGTGTGTAGAGCGCCATACAATCGCACAAACATAAGAATAAGCCACAGTGAGAGCCGGAGACGAGCTGCCACACACACCGGCGCCATCTTTGCAGAATTGTTGTGACTTGTGTGAGCAGGACCTTGACTAGGCCACTCCAAAGTCTTCATTTTCTTTTGCTTCAGCTATTCAGTGGTAGACTTTCTGTGGTGTTTTGGACCATTGTCCCGCTGCAGAACCCAAGTTGGTTTCAGCTTGAAATCACAAACAGATGGCCGAACATTTCCCTCAGGATTTCTTAGTAGACAGCAGAATTCCCTGTTCCATTTAACGTAGCAACCGCTGCCATGCAGGCCGTTTTTGCCCAGTATCTCTTTATGGTGGAATCAACAATACTGACCTCATCTGAGGCAAGTGAGGCCTGCAGTTGTTTTTTTTTGGTGTTGTTGCGGGGTCTTTTGTGACTTCTTGGAGTCGTTTCTGCGCTCTTGGGATAATTTCAGTTGGCCTGCCCCTTCTGGGAAGGTTCACCACTGTTCCATGTTCCGCCATTGGTGGATAATGACTGCCACTGTGGTTTGCTAGAGCCCTAAAACATTCGAATAGCTTTATAAAGTTTGCTAGAATGACTTTTTTTTCATTTGTTCTTGAATGTCTGGCTTTGAGGATCTTTTGGTCTACTTGACTGTGTCAGGCAGGTCCTATTGAGGGGATTTCTTGATTGAGAACGGGTGTGGCTGTAATCAGGCCTGGGCGTGGCCGGAGAAATTGAAGTCAGGTGTGATAAACCACATTTACGTTTCAACGGGGCGTGTGGGGATATAAAAATGCAATACTGGTTCATATCAGTTACGGTTTTTCTGACAGTAGTTATGCACACGTGATGCTGTGCTCCACACAACAACAAGCTTGCTAGATCAGGCCAGTTGTCCGTCGTTTATGATGGTTAGTTGGACCCGACCGCGATAAGTGAATTACTGTGAAGTAGGATTCAGTATCGGTAAGTTGAATATTTGTGTAGAAAGAGAACAGAAAACCTGTGTTTGATCCTCTGAAAAGGTATGTTTCCATTATGAGAGCTCTGTAGACGTGAAATGACACCCCTCTTGTCACGTTTACACTCATATTACCAAAAACAGCAATAAAGAGACATAACTCACACATTAGCATTGGGAAAGTTCCTTGTTGTAGTTTTTTAACATAATGTGGGTCGACACATTATCAAAAAAAATATTATTATCAAAAAGCATCCAACTTTGCACTTTGCTCACGTGTGCCACATGCAAATTTGCAGCGGTCCAAACTGTATCTTATTTCATTGGATTCTCTTTTGTGGATTTATTAAGGCAAACCTGTCCTGTCGATCGTAGGGTAACATGTGGTTAGACTTGACTATTGGTCATGATTTTTTGAATGACTTTCGAGACTAAATACTGCAAATAAATATGGCACTTTTTCCATGACTTACTTTGTCTTGTTTTGCACAAACCGTGTCTATTTGGGAAACGCATCACAGTAAATAAAAAAAAGCAAAAGATAAGAGCTGCTGTCAGTATTGGTATCGATAGGTAATAATACGTTGGAGGGTTCCAGCCTTCCGAGGAAGTACAGACGGCTCCGTCCTTTCTGTCATGCTGCAGCTATATATATATTATATATTATATATATATATATAATATATTATATATAATTGCTGCTGTGCAGGGGCAGGGAGAAATGACAGACAGCAAGAGAAAGCAGACAAATGACAACCCTCCAACAAAGACAGAACCATGCAGCAGAACTAAATCATGAAGAGACAAATTATGAGCAGGTGAAAATGCTAAAAGCAGCAGAGAACATAACAATGCAACAGAGGAAACTCTACAAAATAAAGGCACGGAACAGGAACACAGGCCTCATAATGGAAACTAAGCAAACTGACACGCAAACTAAAACCCAGAGCGTGACACTTTCCTCCTCAAAGCATCCATCTCGGCAGTCCAGTCCAGTTTATCATCCAGACGCGACACCATTTCCCCCGGTCTTGGTGGTGTTGAGGTGCAGGTGGTTGGGTCTCATCAGTTGACAAAGTCCTGGATCGGCTTTCGGTACTCATCCTCCGGTGGGTGACTGATACATCCAACGACGGCCATGTCATCCACGCACTTCTGTAGTGCAAATCCTGCTCCTGGTTTTGGTTTTTGAATCTAATATATAAGCTAAAATAGGTCAATCACACGGTAAACAGAGCACATGAAGGACTACACTAATAAAACTCAATATACACGCGTTTCATGAAAAAATCATAAAAACCAAGCACTAGTAACCTTTACTTCCTTGCATAGGCGCAGATGCTCTAACATGCTCAACGATGCAGTAGCAGCTCTGCAGCTATGTGTACTGTTCGTGAGTTTTGCAATGACTGAGTGAATGAGTGAGGACAGTTGATGATGTTGTCGCACGGTGGGGCTAATTTGAGATTTCTGTTTGACCACCTTCTTGTCTGTCATCCTTACAACATCGGGATAGACCTTACAGTACCGTTGATATATGTCAGTCCAGTGTCGGGAGTAGTGAGGAATACGGATACTGTATTTTTTGGCTCTAACTATTTCTCAAGTGAGTTTTGTGTTTTCGGACCAAAATTACATTTTGAACTAGGTGAAGCAATTTCAGTAGAAACTGCGCGGGAAAGCTGAAATGCTGAAGCTCAGCTGAAATATTGAAAGAATGTCGAACCCCACTCATCGACTGAGGATTGAACCAACAACCGTCAGGTCGGGAGGCGAGCAATGATTGACATTAAACTATCCTTACCTCCGATCTTTATGTTCTAAAATTGGTTTTTAAAATCAAAATATTGATACTTTGATGCTTAAGCCATTTGAGGTAATGTACATCATTAACAGGAAGACAATGGAAAATAACTAAATGATTTTCTTTTAGAGAAACAACCGCTCTGTTTCCTGAGCCAGGATTCTACTCTGTAGAATAAGACGAAAATTACAGCCATGGAAAACAGAACCAACAATCCTCCACCAGGGGGTGCCCAAATATTTGCCTGTTCGTTTTGCATGGGCAGACTGTCACAGAAATGCCTTTTCTTAACCTTTATAGCCAAAGTGTCCTGAATGAGCTGAACATTCCGATGTTGGATTGGTTTGGAATTGCTTGGGAAAGGCGGGCATAGTTAGAGGACAAAAAAGGGCGGAGTTTAAAATGTGTGAATAGGTTGCATGATTACATGAAGATGGAGGACCAGCCACCACCGGGGTGGGAAATAAACTCTCTACTTCCTGAACCGTGTCACCCTGTAGAATAAAGCATAAAGTTACAGCAGTGAAGAAGGATTTCCACCAGTAGGGTGTGCCAAATTAATTACCCCTTCATTTCCAACAGGAGCACTGTAACAGAAAATATGAAATGACAGTAAATATGGAATTTATTCCCGATAGGTAGCCAACATGAGTTTGATGCAGTCAAAAAGGAGGTGAAATAAGAAGAAGTAGGGGAATAAATACATGAAAAACGGTGTGGTAATTCATGGGAATTTATGTTCGGACATAACCAAAGTATGCGTAACGGGCCTGATGCCGTGAACCGAGGAACCCCTGTATTCAACACATGCAACACAAATAGAACAGCTTTCACCGTCAAAATGTTGGAGAAGCCCACCAGATTCCAGATTTTGTTTAAAGTCGAGAGCTTCAACGGTGGCTATGGGTTGCGTCGGCTGTTCTGTTCTATCAAGGTCTTCACCCATCTGACAAACCATGAAACAAGCGTTCCCCTGCCAGACAGAATGTTTGGTCCATGCGTGCAGACCTCCAGCATATCTGACCTGCCAGCACAGAAGGACACCCAAACACTTGACAGACGATCATAAGGAACAAATACAGGCAGGCTCCATCCGTCCGCCACGAGACTTGGATATGCATGCTCACTGCTGTTCGTAATTTCTTACCATTGACACCCACCCCTCCACATCCACACATACACTTGTCAAATATGACACCTCTACCCACAAGAAATAGACCAGGTTCTCGTACCTCTTCAAGAAAACCTGACTGTGCTGTCCCAGCCTATGGATTATTAAGTCACACGTGTGCAGCCTTCCACTAGATGATGAAGGATGCCTTTGGAAAGAAGGCCTTCTGCTCATCCTGCGCATGAAGAAGAAGACAGGACCATGGACCACGTCCATGCTATGTGGGAGTCCCTGCTGTTTCAGTGGCTGCCAGGCAAACAGCCTCTCCTCTCCTCAGAATGCTTGGCTTCGTAACCACGAGAGCCCATCTGATGTGGTCCCCCATCTGACGATAGCTCCTCTCGTTCCCGGAGGGACGGAGCAGGAGAAAGGGGCCGCAGATTGTTGTAGACCATTTACATGTAAATACAGAGATCGGGCCTGGGTCTCAGTTCAATATTGAAGGTGTCCGCCGCTCTGAGGTCCCTGTGTGTGTGTGTGCATGTACGCGTCTATGTGTGTGTTCATGCATGTGCGTGGCATGATCCAGCGTGTCTAAATTAAACAGCTGCCAAATTGCAGCAAATGTTTTAATACAAGCGCATTCTGTGGCCTCTAATTAGATCTAATGGCTGCCGGGTGCATTCCTCCACAGCAGAAACAGGAGCAGCATTTATCCAATCGCCGTCCAGATTCAAGCAGTGGAGCAACCCTTACAACTCTACACTTCCCCATCGAAGTCGCTAGGGATTCTAGGAATTCTAGCATATATTTAGTCAGTGAGAAGCACACACAGCAGTACACGTTTCACCACGTTATTTTTGCACAGTTTAGGGGAAGCTGAGATATCCTTGCAGTCTTGGAGCAATCGCCGCTGGTGGGCAGAAAAGAGGTCGAAGCTGACGTGTGAATATCTCCAAGGTAATGTGTCTGTGAGTATTTTCATTCATTCGGGTCATTTTATTTTCAGGGCACGGAATTCAGGTGGCCGCACGGTGGATGAGTGGTTAGCACATTGGCCACACAGTCAGGAGACCTGGAAGACCTGGGTTCGAATCTCCGTTGGGCATCTCTGTGTGGAGTTTGCATGTTCTCCCCGTGGGTGTGTGGGTTTTCTCCGGGTACTCCGCTTTCCTCCCACGTTCCAAAAACATGCATGTTAGCTTCATTGGCGACTCTAAATTGTCCATTAGAGTATGAATGTGAGTGTGATGGTTTGTTTGTCTATATGTGCCCTGCGATTGGCTGGCGACCGGTCCGTGGTGTACCCCGCCTCTCGCCCAAAGTCTGCTGGTATAGGCTCCAGCATCCCCGCGACCCTAATGTGGATAAGCGGCATAGAAAATGAATGAATGGATGAATTCAGGTTGTCTTAGACGTTTCAGCTCTCGACGATGAGGTGGGACAAACACTAGTCCACAGGTGTCCAACCCAAGGCTCAGGGGGCCGGATGTGGCCCTCCACATCATTTTAAGTGGCCCTGCGAAGAGCCAGGGAGTAACTTCACCTTTTGACTTCTAAATGTATTTGTTCTTGCATGCATGCACTTTTTCAAGACTCAATATCTGATCATGCAACACGATATTGAATTCTTGAACGTCTGCTTGACATTCTCACTTTTCTCACTTCAAGGCAAGTTCTTTTCAATTTGTTGCTAAAAAATAAAATAAGCAATTCCCTCGGCCCCTGTGTAATATTATCATGATGTTGTATTTGTAATTATATATAAATCTATAATTACACCGTGCGAATCCAGCTGTGTTGGTAATGAACTGCAACACATTATATATTCCCCATTTATATATCCCCCATTTATATATTCCCCATTTATATATTCCCCATTTATATATTCCCCCATTTATATATCCCCCATTTATATATCCCCCATTTATATATTCCCCATTTATATATTCCCCATTTATATATTCCCCCATTTATATATCCCCCATTTATATATCCCCCATTTATATATTCCCCATTTATATATTCCCCATTTATATATTCCCCCATTTATATATCCCCCATTTATATATCCCCCATTTATATATTCCCCATTTATATATTCCCCATTTATATATTCCCCCATTTATATATCCCCCATTTATATATTCCCCATTTATATATTCCCCATTTATATATTCCCCATTTATATATCCCCCATTTATATATTCCCCCATTTATATATCCCCCATTTATATATCCCCCATTTATATATTCCCCACGCATGCTGGGACGTCCAACTGGTGGTGGCTGTTTTTGCTATGTTGCAAAACACGCCAGGTTTGTTGTCCGGGAAGCAAACAAGGTGAGATGTTAGCACACTCTTGACGAGGCCACCGCACCACCGCGGCCGACTTAAATACCCAGCTAAGGTTTCGCACTCAGCTGCTCTCCGTGACTCGAGTAGTGGCAGTTATTCATGTTTGTTACGTGTTGTGTTAATATTTGGTTGCAGCCTGAGTAAGGCTGTCGTTCTGTTCCACGATTCACTGGCATCCAACGTGCCGTCAATTTCCTGTTGTTGTTTGGGAGTTGCTGCATGAGGCCCGTGAGTCAGAAGTTTGCTCAACTCCCAAACTAGGCAGTAGTTGTTGTTTCGCAATGATTAGTGATAATGTGGGAATAGCACTACCACTAATATTAATATTAACTCATAATTAGCGCTGTCAGTTGATGAATACATTTAATCATACCCGTCCAGAGTTGTCTCATAATAAATAGAAAGAAGTTTTGATTGACTGCGATAACGACGTCTAATTTTATGTAAAGGGATGTCGATGTTGGAAATAAGGGCTATTAAATTATTCCAAAATAATTATATACCAAATAATAATATTTGTGTGTTTTGTTCGTTTTGGCCCACTTTGACGGTCCTTGAACGCACCATCTGTCTTTGTATGTCTTAGTTTTACACAATACATACTGAATAAGACCAATTACATCGCTATAATAATATAAGGTATGTTTTACTGATGTGTTGAAAATCATCCTCAGGGACTTGCTAGTGAGCTGCTAATGCCCGTTCTCGTCTTGAGTCGTGGTCACATTGACACGAGCCCCAAAATAGCTGTCCAGGGCTATGCCTGCTATTAAATAAGATAGCCTTTAAAAAAAGCAACACCAAATGGTGCCTTTAGAGGAAACTTCAACGTGAACTTTAACAGGCCCCACTAATAATGTCGACCAAGAAGACAATGGTCTGAGTTGGTCGACATAGGCGGGTTGTCAGGAGCAGTGTAGCATTAACGGTGTCCTCCAGACCTCCCTCCGAGCAGATGCCTCTGCTCGTTAGACGGTAAGTCCGTCAGGGCTTTCCTCTTTAGCGCTGTAGAAGGTTTTGTACTGCAAAGTACTGCAAATGTGTTAAAAATCCACATTCTCACTTCTGACTCACTGATTTAACCACATTGAAGGAGGAGCATCGTCAGACTGCCCCCGTGGTGGAAATCTGTTTGTGTTCCCCGTCCAAAAGAACGAAAGAAATACACCGAGTCCTCTTGAAATGCCATTTCGGAGTCAGGTAGAGCAATGTGATAAAAGCCCGGCTTGTTTGGGAAAGCACAGAGAAGCAGGGATGTGCTGCAGCACGACGGTTGGCCGCTACAAACATGAGACCTTCTCCCCTCCCCGCTCGCTTTCAGTCCAAATCTCCACAACCGAGTGTTTTCTCAATGCCGAGTCGATACAAGCTCTTGCACCTCACACGCCCCAGAACACATACATCCCGTCTGCACCGGCAAACTTTTAGCACCTGCTACTTTCCTCTGGTCCCTTATGTCCATCCCTCTGCTGTTCAGAGAGGATGGACTAAGACAAGTGTGTCCACCAAGGTTTGATGAGAAAACGGGGGCGAGGGTAAAAGGCGGGCTTATGAAGCTTAAACACCCGAGACCAGTAAACAGAAGTGGCACAATACGTGATGTGAAGTGTTAAAGTGTTTATATTTACTCTGTTGCAGAAAGTACCAGGCGTTATTTCATTTTGTGCAAATACATGGACACGCTAGGAACCCACAATGAAACGTGTGTAACCCCCGCCGTAAGCGTCCTACAGCGCAGGTAAACACAAATGGTGCCTAATACACAAATTCTCACATTCAGCTTATTTTCTTCACATTTGAGATGGCAAATGTAAATGGATGGATGCATCTAAATTGTCCATGTAAATGTTATATACAAATGCTAAATATAAAAAAAACCACATAAATACTCCAAATCAATATTTAAGGGTTATATATACATGTCAAATATAAATTTGCATGCATCCATAAATTAAATTAGCTAAAAGTGCCTACATCTAAAATATTAAAGTATATAAATATTGAAAATACATGTCAAATATAAAGGCCAAATAAACACATATTAAATATATATATATATATATATTCAAAATAAAAAATGAAATGTTAAATATACATGCCAAATATAAATGTAAATATATATATTTATATATTTTCATAAATATACACATGTGTGTGTTTATTATATTCAATATGCAACTACAACATCACATTTTTTGTAAAGAGATATCAAATTTGGAAATAAAAATTGCAATATACAGAAATTCAAAGTTTTTGAGTGTTTAATGCGAGCAGCGATTTTCCCCATTGTTTGGCGGTCACTGAATGCACCTTCAGCCTTCTCCCACGCTGCAGAGACAGATTACTAGTCTGAATTTGTACCATTTTTCTTTCACCTCATAGTCTATGTGGGAATGCAAGAAGTGCTAATGTGCATATTTGTGGTGCACACAAATGCCCTCCAGGCGCATACTGGTAGGTGCTCTCTCTGTCTTCTTGTAGTGCTTTTCATTTGTTGTTCTTGAAAATAGAATAATAATAATAGTACATTCGATTGCTATAATGTCCGTATGTACGGCTTGCATGTTATGTTGAAAATGTTTCCCTGTGACATTTACACCACTGGTCCCCAACCTGTTTATCGCCGCGGACCAGTCAATGATGATGATGATGACTGTGCTGGGAATGCAGATATGAACTAATACCGTATAATATTTACCGTATAATATTCACTGCAACAGGTGGGACGTTACTTTTGATTTTCACGTTATTTCCTGTTGTCTTGCTTTTTCTTTCTTTTTCCCCTTTTTTAGGCTGCGCTGGTGCTATAATGTCACTAACCAAAACAGGGCGTGGCGTACTAAAACACTGTATTTTTCTCCCGTGAGGAGAAAACGGAGGCTTCTAATTGAATGGAGACATATATTTGAGATGAAAATGCACCCAGGGATGGAATGAAGCGTGGCATATTTTACAGCGAGGGGCACTATTTAGGGATACATACCTGCATTGTTGAAGTAGGAATTACAGTGATGTGTCTTACAATCCGAGACACGTGCGACACGCAGGTCCAGAAGATAGAAATGTGTGATACGGATAAAGAGGCCAGCGAGACAAGTGAAAGTTACGAGGAAAGAAGAAAAATATGTCCCCTCCCTGCCCGTCTGTTTGCCCTGTATTGGAAAATTCTGCAGAATCAAGTGCCCACACTAACACCATACATGTCTCTGGCCCAAAGAATGTTGCGTATCCCAAGAAGATAGAAAAATGTGACAAATATGCATAAGGAGGACAGTGAGACGAGTGAAAATTGTGAGGAAGGAAGAGTGATATGTCCCACCCGTCTGCTTGCCAGCAGTTTGATCAAGACGGTGAAAAAATCTCACCAGAATGTCCAAGAAGTCCGCATCAACATTAAGTTGCGTATATTTATTATCATTTATAATGTATTTCTTGTTACTATTTTTGTATGTCTGAATCAGATTACATTCTTTCCTACTGAAAACAAAAAGCTTTGCAAGGTAATTATGCTTCAAACTGGTACAGCAACCTAACAGATAAAGATCATTTAAGTGCACAGGTCATCACAGAAGACCAACTCCCTACTCTGTTTTTTGCTGATTTTCCCATTGGGCCTGAGTGACACTTTCTAATGCGGTAATCCAAAAATCATGTTGTCATTCCTTGGGGATTCAAATACAGTGAGCGCAGCTCCAATCCCATTTCCATGAATCCATGCTCTCTGTTTTGTCTTAACACAGTGGATTATCACTGCCCCCTGAAACGTGCGCATCACAAAGGCATCGAGCCTCGTGTCCCAAGATGCATATTTGCCATAATCCGCCGCTCCAGACTCGCTGAGCCGCCAGACGAGCATGCACGCTGACACGCATGCACGCCCGACACACTGCGGTATTCACATGTCAGTATGACGCAAACATCCAACCCAGTGTATTTCCAAGTCTTTCCATGGGTTCAAACATATAGACTGAGCATTCCCGTGGGTCCCACTCACTGACTGGTTGCAGATTCCTATTTCATTTTAATTTGCTCTGTTGGAATGAAATGTGAAGCAACCCACAAAACATGAATACATTTTACCCTGATGTATTCTCTTTGGGAGGAAACCTTAAGCTCCTATTCTATCCTATTCAATTCTGAAATAGGTGAACTGAAATTATGACAAAAGAGGGAAAAACATGTTCAAGAAATAAAGTAAATAAAAATAACTATGGATAATGTACCACAGTGTGTAACGACAGTGATCATGGTTTCATTCATTTTGAAGCTACTTAAAAGAAAATACATTCATCACATGTTTACATTTGCAACACTCGGACGAAGCAGAGCTTTTTTAAGCCATTTGCTCAGCAATTACTGATCATTTGTCCACTTCCTGTGTTCAACATGTACCACGTTTTATTCATATTAAAAGAAAATAACTGTTTTAAAGAGTAATAATAAAGTTAATAGTTTAAAGACATGTATTCAATAATTAAAAAAATAAATATAAAGTAAAACATATTTATCAAATACATATTAATTACCAAAAAAAATATATAAAGATGTAAAAGTTGCCAAAAAATTGTTTATGACACAAAACAACAATTTTCCAAATAATCCAAAGGACAAAGAATAAACAGCAATCCACAGATACCATGCAAAAAAGTGCAATTTCATTCAATAAGACAATAAATACATAAAGGAGCACATTGACAGAAATCTTGTCAGATAATGAAGTCAAGGATATATGATAAACAATAGGTGAATAATAAAAATAATTTTTAAAAAATGCTAATTTTTCCTCCTGAGTCAGTGAACCTCAAGTCTTCATTGAAACTTGAGTCTTCATTGAGCAAGTGTGAGACAGCAAACTTTATCAGGCGCCCGGGCCATCGTCAAGCGCCCATGAATCAGTGAAACTGCAGTAAAAAAAAACATGACGACATAGCTTGTTAGCTTCCTTTCTAGTTAATGAACAATCGCAAAAGCAACCCGGAGAGTGGTACTGAAATTGAAACTAATCAGTGTGTTACAACGCCTCGATTGCGAAAGCCGAAATCGGTGCATTAGGCATAAGAAAACGTTTGAAGGAAAACTGCGCTTTTTGGGGGGAATTTTGCCCATCATCTGCAATTGTTATGTGGGATGTGAACACACGTCTTTGTGTTTTCTGTGAGTTGCAAAAATGTAAAACAGCTGAAAAGAGGCAGCGCAGAATGCACATAGTGGGATGCACCTAGTCCGCTGACAAAGCCTTGTGAAAACAATGCCAACAATGCTCCTGTTACATAACGTGGCGACCAGTCCGGGGTGCGCCCCGCCTCTTGCCCAAAGTAAGCTGGGATAGGCTCCAGCATAGTGACACCTCACAGTGGCGCCTCGCTCAAAATGCTTCGGGCCACTACGGAACGGTAACGCTACATACTGGAGCTGCCGCCACTGCAGCTGTGTTTTGGTTTGGAGTTTGGTTAAGTTAACGCTCGGTGTAGACGTTCAGAAACAAGACTAATTGCCAGGTTGCGCCTTGTGACTCCACCAGGAAAAACAGGAAGACAAAAGCAACAGGACAATGCTCGTAGCTTTACCTCCAATTTAGCAGGCAAATAGGTTTTGTGGCTCCGTGTGGGTTTTAATTTGGTGGAAACGGGCCCGGATGGCTCTTTTGGTTCTAAAAGGTTGTCAACCACCGATTCATGCAAATGCAGTGAGCCAATTTAGCAAGCGGTAGGTAAGTCCCGATTCAGTACAGACTGAAAATGACATCAAATTGTTTGACCAAAATAAAGTCAAATAGTGCAAAATGTAGCCGCAACGGGGCACAAGCCAGTGTCTTCTTGTGCCGGTCTTAAGCCCGGATAAATACAGAGGGTTGTGTCAGGAAGGGCATCCGACGTAAAACTTTGCCAAACCAGAACATGCGAATCAGAAAAATGACTTCCATACCGGATCGGAGGTGGCCCGGGTTAACAACGGCCGCCACCGGTGCTGTTCACCGACAGGGTGCCGGTGGAAACTGGATTACTGTTGGCCGAAGAAGGAGAGGAGGAAGGTGTGTCCATGGCACCCCATCCCAATCTCTGGATCTTAGTCCAATCAAGAACTTGTGGGATGACATCAAAAATGTTTCTGAAGCAAAACCAAGAATTGTTAATGAATTGTGGAATGTTGTTGAAGAACCTTGGAGTGAAATAACATCTGAAAGGTGCCACAAGTTGGTTGACCCCATGCCACACGGATGTGAAGCACTTAGAAAAAACTGTGCTCATACAATATTGCAAAATCCTAGAAACAAAGACAACAGCAGACACTGCTATTTTTTGAACAGCCCTCTTTCAACTAATTGCCCTATTGCACAGCCTTAAGAGCGTGCATATCATGAATGCTGGCTGGTCTTGTTTGTTTTCTGAGAATCTACTGCACCTACTGGTAACTTGTTTGCTATGTAGCAATAAAATATTCTAATAACTGATTAATCTGGTTAGTCACATTGCACTGCTCCTGTACTTGAACAACACAGCAAAAAGCGCGAATATTTGTGAAAAGAAACGTAGAAGAGAAATGAAAAACGTCCGTATCAGTCAGTGACGTGCGGTCAGGGTAGGCAAGTGAGGCAGAGCCTCACTGCCCCCTGGTGGTCTTTCCTTTTTACTGCATGTGAATGGTAAAAAAAAAACAACTTATGAATACATTACATTTTTCAATTTTAGTTCATTGGTCCGTTCTTTGCATTGATTTTCTTTTTCAACCCAATAATTTCCATGACTGCGTCATTAAAATAGTGGAATTTTCATATTTCCTGTTCAAACGCACAGGAAGCGCAGCTACGAGAGTCACGGTGAGTCATCGCTCTCACGGTGCTTCAAGCGACCACACACACGTCCATTCCATGGGATTGGTCCGTGGCTTCACACAAGAGACATCGGTGTTTCCTCATTGCTTCGCCAATAATATACGTTTTATCACACACGTCCTGCACATACTGACGTTTAACAGCCTGTCTACTAACATTTCATGAAAGTGTGTGACATGTAGTCTTTCTTATCAACCAGAAAAGCCACTAAAAGTGCACAGTGGAGTCTGGTATGTGTGGTGCCTCAACCAGCATGTGGCAGCGTTGAGTTGAGCGTCATGGAGCTCCAGACGTCACGTGACTGATGGTCATGAATATGCTTACACAGCCATGCTGGCAGGGTAGTGGCAATGCGTAGAAGAAGACGCGTTTGTAAAACAAATATATCGGCATGTAACATTAGGTTGTTTCCCTCGCGGAAAAGTACTCAACCTGCACAGTATTTCCATTTCATTCCCAGCAAAATGGAGGGTAACATCTCAAAACTAAAGGACAGGCGCATGGACTTCACTTACAAGTGAAGGTAAGACCAAATGCAATTTCATTTAAAAAAAAAGAATTAAATTTTGTTTTGTGTTTCTTGTCAAATCAAATTGTTGAGCACTGCCATTGCCTGAAGCGTCGAAAAGACTTCAAACTTGAAATAACGGCTTATCTTCTATTTTGGGTTCAAGTTTTTATATCTGACTCCTCTGTAGTCAGTGCCTCACCGATCATGAACCGCACCGCACATCACCGGTACCAATCCCATACCGATTCTACCATTGGTATCGGTATGATGGTTATTCGGATCGATCCGACCACCTGTAGGATATGTTCATGGCGGAGTAATTCCACGCAGGTTCATATTCATACATCAGCATGAGCAGTAAGCGAACGTGTGGCAAATGGACCCAAATCAAATCAACGACGACGCCGCGCCTTTGGTTGCATGAAACGCCAGCCGTCCTCCCACACACACGAGAGGCCATCTTTGATGAACTTGTGAGATAAATTCTCTCCAGTAAAAATGTTCTCCGAGATGATGATTTGCTGAGGAGCACGGGTCTGGCGTGGCGCACATTGCTCTTGGTTCTTTTCCCCGCACCCCTCCCTCCAGGGGTCTCGGTGGCAAGGATCTCTAATGAGACGCGCGTTATTAATCCTTGCAATGGGGTACATGAATTCTGTCCTGAGCAAAGGCTTTGGCGGCCACCTTGGCCCATAAACCCTGAAATGTATTCCTTTCATGTGTTCTGTTGATGATCTACCCTGACAACAATATGGTAGGACTTCCCTTCCCCTGTCGCGCGGGCCCTGGCCCAGGGCCAGAGAGGGTCATCTCAGACCCACTAGGACTTTTATAGGTGGTCAAGAAACACGCTGACAGGTCACAAGTGGGAGCTCCTTTATGAGTCCAACCTAAACTTCCACCTCATTTGGAATTAGTTTATTTATAGGCGGCCCGTAAATCACGTTTATTTTGTTTTTTAGCTTTCAGCGAGCATGTGAGTCTTTGGAGTGGTTTTGCAAAACCCCTCAGATCACGCTTGTGATAGCACAACGTCGCTGCCGTGTTCCGGGGGCTAAATAAGCGCGGGACAAAGAATCGGTGAGTACAGTAGCGGGTTTTACGCGACACGTCGCAAAGGCGGGTCGTGAAAGCCAGATGTTTACCTCACGTCACTCGGTGGGGGGGGGGGCGTGAAGCGAGTATGGGACAGCTTATGTTAGAAAGGCTCCCCTCGTGTAACAACGCGATGACATCGACCGAGGCTCACATCGGCAGCGGCTGCCTCCTCGAACGAACGTCGCGCAATCAACACGTTATGGTACAATAAGATTGCAAATACTGCAATATGCATATTGCAAATACTGCAATGTGCATATTGCAAATACTGCAATATGCATATTGCAAATACTGCAATATGCATATTGCAAATACTGCAATATGCATATTGCAAATACTGCAATGTGCATATTGCAAATACTGCAATATGCATATTGCAAATACTGCAATATGCATATTGCAAATACTGCAATATGCATATTGCAAATACTGCAATATGCATATTGCAAATACTGCAATGTGCATATTGCAAATACTGCAATGTGCATATTGCAAATACTGCAATGTGCATATTGCAAATACTGCAATGTCCATTGGCAAATACTGCAATATGCATATTGCAAATACTGCAATATGCAATGCCAGTTTTAGAAAATTTGGTGCGTCCAAACTTTTTTCACCAAGGGCGGCATACTGAAAATCAAAAGATGTGGCGGGCCAATTTGATATTTTACATTTTGTAAAATAAATAAATGAAGGGAAGCTAAAAATATGTATTTTAAAATTTAAAAAATCATTCAAAATAATTGTAAATAATAATACTGCGTACAAATTTATATTAATAATAAATATTGATACTAAATTAGTGTTATAATAACGAATAATAACATTTGAAATGTATTTATCTATAAATATGTAAAAACATTGCTTTGCCTAGTTTTTAGTTATCAGTATCAACTTCTTCGCTTTGCATTTTGCCTTTTTGCTCTTTTTTCCCCAGTTTTTGGGGGGTTTAGTTTGATTTTATTGCCGCGAGCCGCAAATGGCCCCAGGCCTGTACTTTGGACATTCATGGACTTGCATATATATGGGGTACAATAAAATGTTGTTAATTTCTATTTCTTCCTGAATTCATTTTTTTCCTATTCCAATTTTTTTTCCAAATTTGACACTTTATTTTTTACCAGCACAAAGTGCGTGCTTTTTGGGTTACGGAAAAATGCACGCAATTGATGCATCGATGGACAATTTAGGCCAGAAAGTGAGAAACGGTTGTGATTGCAAGCCGGCTTCTGCACACATTGCTACAAAAACAGTACGCCTTTGCTCTGTTATGCTTTTTCACAATGTATTAATACATAAATCCTCACTGTCTCATGGCCCACTCTGGCCT
This sequence comes from Oostethus manadensis, assembly GCA_024372805.1. Taxonomy (NCBI): domain Eukaryota; kingdom Metazoa; phylum Chordata; class Actinopteri; order Syngnathiformes; family Syngnathidae; genus Oostethus; species Oostethus manadensis. The sequence continues at coordinate 579,159 of QODF01000077.1, forward strand.
ATTATTAGTCCAAAATATGCACATTTAAGCACGTTTGATGTATTTTTGGCTTAAATAGGTATTTTCAAGCATAAAAAGGCTAAATAAACAAAAACACTTGTCCCTTGCCATTTCAAGCTTCGGGGTAATACAGTTCAAATAATAGTCTTGTTATTAATAATTAATAACTAATAAAAAAATAATTTAATTAAATTAATTAAAAATAGTCTAGATGCTTTGTGCTTGAATAAGGCCTGTTACTAATCAAAAATATGCATATTGTAGCAGATTTTGCATTTTTGGCCTAAATTAAGCATTTTTAAGCATATAAAAATGGTAACTTGAATAAAATACAAATATGAGGCATTCAGAAGATGCATTCAAAGAATATGTATATGAATATGTAGTAGGAATGTGTAGTGTTTCTACAACTGGTCACTAGGGGTCTGCAATGTTACTGACACACAAACACCAGACTTGACACAATATTTTCTAATGAAAATCCTTAAAAAAAAATTAAAAAACACAAGCTACTGTGCCAGCCGTAACCCATGCCATGCTAAAAGTCTGCTCTGCTCTCCCAGGGAACACATTTATAGCAACAAGTGTGTCTTGAATGGCTAATTTTCCCTTATTGGAGTGTAAAGGCGACCATAGGTATGCTATTTCATGACTGGAGAGCTCTAACAGAGCGCTATTTAGAAGGTCGGAAACATGTTTTCTGTGCTCTAACTATGAAAGTGTTGCATTTATAAATCAGGAATACTACTTCCCTTATCGACGAGGCACAGCTGAAGCGTTCCTAAGCATCACACCAGGAAGCGGTAGGTCCGGGTTGCTACCTGCTAAACTTCTTGTGTGTTTTGTTTTAGATGGTCCACCTCATAGCTCTGTTGTTCTCTCTACCTGTTTACATCATGTCGTTCAAGAGTATTGCGTATCCAAAATTGAATCTGAACTGCTGAACTTGTTTTGTTACTCACTAAAGAGGTCGCCAAAGAGGTTGAAGTTTATCACGGTTAATTGGTTCCTGACTGTGGACAGGAATTACGCATTCCTAACTCATAAATGCAATATTTTCGTAGTTAGAACATGCAAAACATGTTTATGGACCTTCTGTATGCGCTTTTTAACATTAGAGCCCTCTAGACATAAAACAACACCCCTATAGTCCCCTTTACACCCTTATTACTCCATATACCCAACATAAGGCATGAGTAAGACTGGTGCTTGTGTGTTATTATAACTATGTTTCAGTGCTAGGGGAGCTGAGTGGGGATGGAAATGACTTTTAGCTTGGTATGAGCTACTCCCGCGCCTGTAGTCTGTGTTTTTATTAGGATTATTGTGATCATTCAAAACCTGCACCTGGTGACCAGCGTAGAATACTATCATCGTATAAATGCCTCATATTTGTATTTTTGTTTACTTCTGCACTGGACCGTCATGGTGAAGCGCTCAGATCCAACTAAGTTCCCGCCCTCACCTATGGTCATGAGTTTTGGGTCATGACCGAAAGAAGGAGATGGCGGATACAAGCGGTGGAAATGAGTTTCCTCCGTAGGGTGGCTGGACTCACCGTGAGAAGCTCGGCCATCCGGGAGGAGCTCAGAGCTCCTTCACATGGAGAGGAGCCCTCTAGTCCAGATGCCTCCCTGGTGAGGTGTTCCGGGCACGCCCAGGCTGGAGAAGGCCCCCGGGAAGACCTAGGACACGCTGGAGTCTCACAGCTGTTTTTTTATTTGTTCCTGGCACATATAAAAATATGAAACAAAAACAAGATCAAAAATGGGCAAAAAGTCACTTGACAAGAAAAAAGATGGAATATGAAAAAAAATTAAGTCAAAATATTAAGACAGAAACAATGTGTAAAAATCTAAAAGATTAAAATCTTTTTTTGTTTAAGTTGCAATCTTATGAGACGCATAAAACAAAACATTAGGTAGGTATAGGTTCTAATGTTACAATAATAACAAAAAAGATTGTAATATTTTGACCTTATTTCCATAATTTTATAACATTTCCCCCCAACCTAACTTTCTAAAAAATAACAACTTTATTTGGGATTTGTTTGCTTCATAATTTACAACTTTTAACAACTGCATTTTGTCTTATATTAATATTTCATCCCTTGGTTACATAAACGAAAATATTTCCCAGAATATTGTGAGTTTATTCTCCTAAAAATGTACTTTTTTGTAACATTTTTCACTTTATTTTCATGGAAGTACAGGATTTTTTAAATTTACTTTTTACTTTTTATTTTTTATTCATTATTTACTATTTCAACTTTCTTCCCGTCAATGTTCTCCCCGCTATTATAACTTTGTCTCCGTGATATTTTGACTTTATTCTCATAACATTATAACTTTTTCCGCAACGTTATGACTTTTATGGCTTGTTTCATATTTCAACTTTGCGCTACAAAATGACGTGTGGTTTCTTCATAATAAAATGTTATTCTCGTAAAATAATAACTTTTTCTAGTTGGACTTTTTTTGTCTGGATTTAATTTGTGTAAAGTTACTGATTATTTTTTTTGTAAGTTTAAAGTTTTTTGGACATATTCTTGTTAAAGTGTATTTTTACAATGTACCACGGGGCAATTAAAAGCAGCCGCAGCCCTCAAAGGACCCCTGGGCCGCCCTTTGGACACCCCCGGGTTAATCCTTCGCATGCTCCCCGAGCCAAAGTTTTGCGGGGTACAGTAAGAGGAAGTCTTGTTGGTTATTTTTGATATAGTACAACAATAAAGGTACCACCATGTGGCCATGATCAGGATATTCATGTTCATTCTGATGCAAGATCATTCTTGGGGAAAATCCCAGCACTGTGCTGTGGAGAGGTGAGACCAGTCAGAGCATCCCAATTGGACGGGAGATGATGCTTTGTCTCCGTTGTTGAATGTTTTGGGAAGGGTCTCCATTTTTGACTGACGGTCGGTGTGTTGTGCAATTAAGCTCCGGTCCCTTGACGGCCCGGGGGCCAGCTTTTCCCGTCCGGTTGATGGCAGGAGCCAATCTGCCTCCAGCCGAGATCCTCGCCTCTGCTTTTCACAGATTTCCCTCCCCGTTTGCCCCAATTTCATCTCCACCCCTGCTCCTCCTATTCTAGTCACACACACACACTTTTTGGTGAAAATGATGCAAAGTGAGAGAACAGGAAAAGAGCTCCCTTGCTGTGTCGTGCAAATATTGCAGCAGTTACGCTAAACGACCGCCGGGGGTCGCTGTCTCCTCCCTTCGTGCATCAAGAGTGTGGGGTAGGAAACTACAACACACACACACACACACACACACACACACACACACGCGATAACTAATATGTATATTTCATGTTTTGTTTCATGTATTCGTTCATTCATTTTCTATGCATTATTAGGGTGGCGGGGATGCTGGAGCCTACCCCAGCTGGCTTTGGGGCAGGAGGCGGGGTACACCCTGGACTGGTCGCCAGTCCATCGCGGGGCCTTTCATGTATTGAAATTAAAAAAAATGAAACAATTGCAAGACAAGAAGAACCTTTTTTAAATGTCTGGGCCTGTTGGTTTGAATGGAATTATTTTTCCTGTTGCGGGTTCGAATGTTTTGGAGGAATTTGGGTTTGGGATGAAAATCTAAATATGATTTATTCCTACAGTCCAACGGAATTGTGCTTTTTAAAACACCAGAAATCAGAACATCAGGACTGTTCTTCATGAAAGGGCACCCGAGCGCGGGTTCATGAATATAATAACACAATAAAGTAGAGCAAAAATGTTTTAGTGCTTATGAAATAACTCCGATTTAGAAATGAGAAAAATAGAAAATAGAATTTTGAAATGATTGATTTTGCCGAGCACTTTTAAAAGGTTTAGGGACTTTCTCCAAGCCGATACTGGAGGAAGCACTGGGGGCAATTATCGGCAACGAGGTGCACATGTGGGGCTTTTTGGTGCTGCAATTGGGGGTGGAAGGTGGGTCTCCATAACCCGCCTGGACTTGCCTGTGCAAGAGGGACGGGATTAGAGCCTCTGGGGGTACAGACGCATATCAAATATAGATTTTGCGCACGGGTTTGTTTTTCTGCAAAATATGAAACCCGGTTCGGCATGAATGCACTTTTTCCGAAGTGAGGATTTGTTTGGGTTTTTTTTTGTCTGAGGAGGTGAAACGCAAAAAGAAACAAGAGCGGCGGCTATGAAGTGGGTCGGAACCCCCGCAAGCTCCTCCCCGCGCGCGTCCAACCTTTGCCGTGCACAGGACTTCATCTTATAAGAGCCTCCCAGAGTCGGATGTCCATCCCAGCAGATCGCCGGAGAGGAGAAAGGCTTCCAGACCCCTCCCAGCACCGACTCTGGAGGGAGGCGTGCAGTCCCACGACCGAGCAGGGCGCCTGGCTTTGACCCACTGGACTCTCAGACCCGCGGAACAATGCAGCTGGAGAACATCCTCCCCAGCTCCTTGCCCAAGACCTTCTACAACCTCTCCTCCTCGGACAGCGCCCATGACAGCCCGAGGCCGGCGGCACAGCTCGAGTACCAAGACGTGGACCGGACGGACGCAGAGTCCAGCGGCGCGCCCAAAAAGTACCTTCCCGCCGTGGCGAGCGGGATGCTGGGTGACCCGGACGGGGACACCTTCACCAAAACCGGGCCCGACGGGAGGAAAGGCTCCCCGGTGCTCGGTGAGGACGAGCTGAGCAGCGGGCGTCGGTACCACTTAGACGAACTTGGTTCTGACCGGTATTTCATCCCGTCTTCTCAGGCGAGTTCCGACACGGCAAGTCCGTGTTCCCTGTTTCCGTACGCAGGGCAAACCGGCTCCGTGTACACCGGCACCACCGGGTCCAGGTATCCGGCCTCGCTCCACTACGGACCGGTCTTGCCGCCCGCCGGCTTCTCCGCTCCCGCCGTGTGCACCGCCAGGAGCCAGTTCGGCGGCGGGGGGTACCAGTTCGGCCAGGGGCCCGGCTGCCTGTACCCGTCCTACCCCGGGACGGGCATCGGCTCGATGGGCCTGCCCGGTTCCGGCGCAGGCCCGAGGGCGCAGGTGTACCTGTGCAACCGGCCGCTTTGGCTCAAGTTCCACCGGCACCAGACCGAGATGATCATAACCAAACAGGGCCGGTAAGCGTCCCATATTTCTGAATAATTCTAATAACCAGGCGGGCTCCGAAATTCGATGTCCTTCCTCACGTTTCGTGCAAGTTTTGGGTTTAGGCAAATTATGAAGCTTTGCGTCTTTTCTTTGGACCGTAGTTCGGTTTGTTCTAATTGTTTTCTCCCTTCGCCAGACGGATGTTCCCCTTCCTGAGCTTCAACATCACCGGACTCAACCTCGCGGCCCATTACAATGTCTTCGTGGAAATAGTTCTGGCCGACCCGAACCACTGGCGCTTTCAAGGAGGAAAGTGGGTCACTTGCGGAAAGGCGGACAATAACATGCAAGGTGGGGAAGGGAAAATTCCAGATTTATAGGAATATTTGGGCTTATTATTACATTTTGGGGCAGAAGATGCTGCAAAAAGTCCATCTCCTCCTCGGGGGGGGATTCATATGGAACGAAAAAAAACAATGCATGTGATAATAGACATAAATTGCAGCAAATATAGTGGGGGGGGGGCTGCTGGTGTGCTTTGGAAGAACACACGCATCCCCTGCTCGTTTGGTTTGATGCCTAAAATGTTGAATTAATTGCAGTTATGAATTATTAAGCGTCATAATTTAAAATGAAGAATTCAAAAAGCAGGTGGAGAATTAAAAAACATTTTTGGGGGTGGGGGGGAATAAATCTGCTCTTTATTTAGCCCAGAATTGGACATCTGACGGATTTGGTCCAAAAATAGAGCAAAGTCAGACAGGAACGGGACTTGGGTCATTCAGACGGACACGCCAGCGACGGCTTTTCAACCAATTTTGTACCATTTTTCATTTTGGAACGCTCCAGTAACGCAACACGGCTCTTTAGTGCCCGGCCAACTGAAAAGGTTGTGTGTGCGTTTTGCAGGCAACAAAATGTACGTCCACCCCGAGTCCCCCAACACCGGCGCTCACTGGATGAGGCAGGAAATCTCTTTTGGGAAACTGAAGCTCACCAACAACAAAGGCGCCAACAACAACAACACACAGGTACCCCCCTTTTTTTAGGAGATCGCAAGTATGGTGATATGCTTCAAGGAAAAGTCGGAGCGGAATGAAGATTTGCACCTTTCCTTTGGCAGATGATAGTCCTGCAGTCGCTCCACAAATACCAACCGCGGCTGCACATCGTGGAGGTGACGGAGGACGGGGTGGAGGACATGAGCAACGAGGCCCGAACCCAGACCTTCACCTTCCCTGAGAATCAGTTCATAGCCGTCACCGCCTACCAGAACACCGATGTAAGGTTTGCGTGTTCAAAAGAGGCTTCAGGAAATAGTCTGCTCCACTGGTCTCAAATCTGCCGTTCCCTCCCAGATCACGCAGCTGAAGATAGACCACAATCCGTTTGCGAAAGGGTTTCGGGACAATTACGACTCGTAGGTTTCCTCCATGAGCTTCTGTTTGCGTGTCGTCCAGCCCGTTTCAATTCCCTTTTCTTTCCACAGAATGTACACGGCCCCGGAGAGCGACAGGCTGACTCCGTCCCCGACAGACTCTCCCCGATCAACCCAAATTGTGCCCGGGGCTCGCTATGCCATGCAGCCTTTCTTCCAGGACCAGTTTGTCAATAACCTGCCGCAGAACCGCTTCTACAGCAGCGAAAGGGCCGTCCCCCAAACCAACAGCCTCCTGTCCCCGCAGAGCGAGGACGCTGGCGCTGCCGCCTCCGCCCAACGCTGGTTTGTGCCCCCGGTGCAGCAGCCCGGCTCCAACAAGCTGGACCTGTCCTATGAGAATGACTATTCCACCAGTAGTCTGCTGTCCTACGGCATCAAGCCGCTCTCCCTGCAGACGTCCCACGCCCTCAGCTACTACCCGGATTCGGCCTTCGCCTCCATGGCCGCAGGATGGGGCACCAGGGGCTCCTACCAGCGCAAGATGACCGCCGGCCTGCCCTGGTCCCCTCGCCCGAGTCCACCGGCCTTCCCGGAGGACCAGCTGGGGGCCACAAAAGACAAGCTGCAGGACGACACGGCGCCGTCGGCGTCGACCTGGATCGAGACGTCTCACTCGCTGAAGTCGGTGGATTCTAGCGACTCTGGCGTGTACTCCATGGTGTGCAAGAGGCGCAGGATGTCCCCCGGCGGTTCCAGCGCAGACAACTCTCCGACCATCAAGTGTGAAGACTTGACTTCGGAGGATTACAATAAGGACAACCCAAAAGGCATGGGTTATTACGCTTTCTACACAAGCCCCTAAGACTGTCATTCATTCAAACTAAATATGATTGAGTGCTCTCCTTTCCTTGTTAATGTCTGTTTTCTCTTTTCTCTAAAGGTGCCAAAGCTTAGTGTTGCGCCCCCCCCAAGCAAGCTGCCCGAGGTTATTTTCCCAGGCCTCTTGCATACCTGAGCAGAAACATGCGTAGTGTTTGTTGGCTTTGAACAAGCATGTCCCTTTTTTTAAATCCAATTATTTTTGCCTTTTTTTTTTGTTTTTTTTTTTAACAAAAAAAATTACACATTGTGATTTGTTCTTTACTCACCCCTACCCCCCCACCCTTGCGTATTTAAGCCGTTTTCGGTTGTACAGTATTTGTGCACTTTAGAATGTGTTGTATCTTGTACAAACTGTCTCCATGGAGGTGTTTGGTGTAAATGGATAAATAAAGCCGCTTTTAGTAAAGCACGGTCCGAGTGTCTTCCCAGGATGATTTATTCGCACGAAGCAGCTGAACAACTTCAAAAATGAGCAGCTGTGTGTTGAGTGTGGCTCTTGCGTAACCTGTGTCACATGATCGGTGTTTGCCCCTTTTGGAATGAATTTTCACTAATTATCCGAGAGAGCTGCAAAAAAGGCCGCTGTCATCAACCGCATGCACAACCCATGCTAAAATGCTAAAACTGTGGTAAAATGAATGTTACCTGCTCACCAGTGGAGGATCGAACAAGCAACCGCTCTACGACCAAAGAATGAGCAGAATTGTGCATGTAATGTTAAATGTAAAATGGATTTCCACCTTTAAGGGGAGACATTGAAGTTGTCCATTAATTTGTCACAACAAATAACGATTATTGTAAAAGAGGCCATTTCTCAAAAAGTCCTGATAGAGAGCTTATGTGTCACGACCGAGCTGACCAAAATTTGAAATGTGAAAAAAAGTGAAAAGGTATAAATAAGTTGAATGATGACAGCGGCACGGAGGATCGAACCAGCAATCACCACATTGGGAAACTACCATTCTACCTCCCGAGCCGTGTCAAATAAGCAAAATGTCCCTGTAATGGAAACATTTTCAAATGAATTCCAACCAGCAGGGGGTGTAAAATACATGGCTCTTTCATTTTTAGTGGGAAAATTGCCACGGAAAATATGAAATTAAAGTAAATGAGGGATTTAAAAAGATAGCCAACGTGTCCTGAATGAGCTGAACGATTTGATGTTTTGGATCGTTTGAGAAATGTGGGAGGAGATAACGGAGAAAAATTGAGGCCAAATAAAAAGAAGTAGACGGGTGAAAAATAGAAAATAAATAGTCATATAGATAGATGAAAAAGAGCATTTGTTGCCTATAAATAGACGTAGAACTCATGCATTAAAGAACAACTAGGGGGCGTCCAAAGTGTATATTTTCACACATATAAGAAACTGCTCTTCATGTCGTCATTCCTCGACTTCTTATTATTCTGCCTCTTCTTTTTGTCTGCTAACTACACCCTCGTTTCTGCCAACAAGAAAATGTTCAGATCATTCAGGACATGCAGGCTATTTATCAGGCTTTTCAAAATAAATTTCCCACATTTTCCATAATTGCAATTACACATTGTAGATAAAAGACAATTACGATACGCCCCCTGTTGATGGAAATTCACTTTACATCTACCATTACTATAAAATTTTGCGTTTGTCTACAGTATATGTGCCCTGTGATTGGCTGGCGACCAGTCCAGGGTGTACCCGCCGCTCCCCCAAAGCCAGCTGGGATAGGCTCCAGCATCCCCGCGACCCTAATGAGGATAAGCGGCATAGAAAATGGATGGATGAATAAAATTTTCCTTACTGTGTAGCGGTTTTTGGTCCTCAGTTGGTGAATAGATTTCAACGCATCTCTATATTCAGCTTCGGCAATCACACGCAATTTCTACTGAAACTGAAATCAGCTGTATTATTATAATTTACACCAATTTGCTTCGTCATCTGCGACGCAAAGCTAAGATGATGATGTTTTGTTATGTGGGTTATGAAAACCCACACGTTTGTATAGTGAACACACATATTTATTTCAATGTGTTTATTATTTTATTCACAAATATGTAATCATTATTTAATATTGACAGTAAATAAATACATTTAAATGCTTAATTCCAATCGTCTGCCCATACACGTAGCTCAGTTTGCATGCTGGAATCCCAATTAATTCTGTTGTCAGACTCCTTAACAAGAGGAAGCGTCTACGTGCAATTAACACCTTCTGTAAGGTAGACTGCCCCCGCCTCTCAGGAAAGCTGTAAGAAAAAGCCTCTTGGGGTTTTGCAGCCTTTTGCATTGGTGTCAGCAAATTGTATGTTGGAAGAGAATGATGTCCTTCCTATCATGTGGACATGACGTGCATACAGCTGATAACTCATGGAAAGGAGAAACAGGTGCAATAAACGAGTGGGAAAACGCAGAATATCAAAGCAAAAGTTATGTTTTTTTTTGGTAACATCTCACTTTCTAAAATGTGCCTTATAAGCGGAACAAAAAACCAACACCGCACAGCTTTGAATCATATTCTACAGTAGAAGCACTGATCCTGTTCTCGTGAATCTAGCAGGGCGCCAAAAGACACGGCTGAACGTTGTTGACAGCCGTGCATTATAAAATGTGGGGAAAGTTCCGTAAAAATGGACTTACCATATCAAGGTTGCAATCACAGCTCAGTTCACGTCCCTCGGGTACAAGGTCATCGTTCGGTGGATTTTGGGTACAAGAAGGGACCAAAACTCAAAACGTAACAATGCTTAGCTTTTGTGTCAAAACAAAAAATAACTAGATGATGAATGCTGTTGAATGAATGTGGAAATAGTCTCCAAATGTGTGAAATCTACTCATTGGCAGAGGATCGAACCAGCAACACACACACACACACGCATGATCATGTACGGAGCTATTTGAACAATACATCCACGTTGTATCCTTTAAATGGCTACCAGGCAGCATTTGGACCCCACTGTAAGGTTTTATTTTAGGAAAAAATGAAAGCTCCTTATTGGCCGACAGACAAAAATGTGACAACACATCATTGTTAAGAGCACAGCGTAGGGTTAATATTTCTCTCCCTCAACCATCCATGCTAGCAGTCCAATGATCAATAGTGTGTAAACAATAGACACCTCCACAGCATGCATCCACAAATTCAGACCATGTTGAGAAAGAAGTGACATGATCTGACACATCTAAGTCCTGAAAAACATACCAGTCTGTGTCATGTCAACCATAAAAGCCTATTGGTGCGATGTCTAGGCATTGCTTTTGGAGTACTGTTAGATATTATACTATTATTATTATTCAAATTTTTTTTATCCAAATCCATTAAGAACATTTCATTTTATTATTTATTTATTTTATTTTGAAGTCAAAACAAACAGATAAACATAACCTCTTTGGTGGAGGTAAAAATAAACCTCATGTGGAAAAGTCATAATTCCATGAGCATCATTTCATAATAATATGAGTAAATATAACATAATTTTAGTAGAACAGCAAGTTGAAATAGTAAAGAATAAAGACGTAATAGTACGAGAAACAAAAAAAAACAACTAATAAAGCTCATTTTGGGGAAAATGTGTTGCAAAAAAAAGTATAATGTTGCAAGAATAAATAGAATATAATGGGAATAAAGTCAAATTTCGAGAATAAAATTTACAAGAAGAAAGTTGGAAAATTAGAAAAACAAAACAATGGAAAAAAACAGCCGTAATTTCATGAGAATAAAGTCAAAATATTAGGTTGGTAGGCAGGTAAAATAGGTTGGGGGAAAAAGTTGTAATGTTGTGGGAAAAACGTCAAAATATTATGAGACTAAAGCCATAATATTACCAAAAAAAAAAATTTAAATAAATTTTAAAAAGATTATTTACTGGCAATATTCGAGAAAAAAACATCAACAGCAAAATGGGAAAAAATAGCACACACTGCAAACAAGGCTTTTTCACAACATTGAGATGCAGGTTTTTGAAATATATATTTATAACTTGTTGCATGTCAAGGAAAAGACGAAAAAACGCCTAAAACACAAGGGCCTGCTTTCGGGGATGACAAGGACAGTGTAACAAATATTCACATGTCAAAGGCTGAAATCAGAGGATAGAACTATCGGAACTATCATAATAGGCGATTAACTGGATAATTGATTAATCGCTGGTTCATCGTTGCGGCTTCAGTTGGAACATAAGCAAACTGTTTTTAACAGTTTTTAGCATTTCTTTTGGGATTTTATTGCAACTTTTTGAGAAAAGTCAGTCACTTTATATACCGCTTTTTAGGGTTGCGGGGATGCTGGAGCCTATCCCAGCAGACTTTGGGCGAGAGGCGCTGCACACCCCGGACTGGTCGCCAGTCAAAAGCTCTCACAAAACTCAGCATTTAAGGCTGCAAGAATCTCAAAAAAAAGGCTTGCAAAAACGTAGGCCCGGGGGCCGCTAAGTTCTCTCTTCTTGGTGCCTAACGCGTCTGAACAGTTGTGACCTTGTGTCCTTGCCTCAGGATCCCTGTAGTGGCCGTGTTAAGAGTTTGAGTACGAAAGGCAGGGGAGAATTTGGAGACGCCGGTGCCAAGAAGGGCTCTGGACATCCTAACACAGATGACGGCCTTAGGTTGCGTCCTCACCTTCGAGTCACACACTATTACTGCTTCCACAGACTACATTTACTCACTCCGAGAAGAAGACAGAAGAGATACCACAGAGAACTGCCGAGCAAACAGGCCGAGAATTTAGGTGGCTGGATAGACAAAATAAGGTACGTGTTAAGACTCTGATATCATATTTTGAAAATGCACAACAACACGCTCCACAGAATGCTCATGGGGATCCATGATAAGTCATAAACCATGAGGAGTGCTGAGCAAGGATTCCAAGGCACTAGGAGAAGAAATCGAGGCGTTGCAAAATGAAAATGCTGCTTTGTGCGCTGCTCTTAAAGAGTATGGGAAAAAAAGTATGGAAGAAAACGGAGCATTGCACATGCAATGATATCAAGGTTCTGCAGGACGAGATCAAGGCATTATTGGAAAATACTGATGCCTTGCGTGCTGCTCCTAAGGAAGCATTAAACCCTATGGAAGAAAACAGCGCTTTGTGCAAGGTTGTCCGAGTTCTGCAGGATGAGATCAAGGCATTATTGGAAGATAATGCTGCCTTGCGCGCAGCTCTCGGGGAGGTTAAAAAATTCAGCATTATGCAACAATATCAACATTCTACAGGATGATATCAAGGCACTATTGGAAGATAATGCTGCCTTGCGCGCAGCTCTCGGGGAGGTTAAAAAATACAGCATTATGCAACAATATCAACATTCTACAGGATGATATCAAGGCACTATTGGAAGATAATGCTGCCTTGTGCGCAGCTCTTGAGGAAGAGAAACAATCCAAGGAAAATATCACTAAGCAAATGAAAAGTATTTGATGAGAAGGTTCAGAATGCCATCTCTGTGTGGAGTTTGCATGTTCTCCGCGTGCGTGTGTGGGTTTTCTCCGGGTACTCCGCTTTCCTCCCACATTCCAAAAACATGCATGTTAGCTTCATTGGCCGCTCTAAATTGTCTGTAGGTATGAATGTGAGTGTGAATGTTTGTTTGTCTGCCCTGCGATCGACTGGCGACCAGTCCAGGGTGTACCCCGCCTCCCGCCCAAAGTCTGCCGGGATAGGCTCCAGCATCCCCGTGACCCTAATGAGGATAAGCGGCATAGAAAATGGATGGGTGGATGGTTCAAAATGCACGAAAGAACGACGTGAGCCGAATTACACCGACATCAAAGTACCGAACTCGTATCAACATTCAATGGCGCTCGCAGTGCAACACCAAAGACAGCCAAAGCACACTGATTGGTCGAATGGTGCTCCAGCACAGGTTCACAGTTTGGATCACCCGAGGTCTTTACACTTATTGTCAAATGTTTTAGAACACCCTAATGTATTTGGATGAAAACCCTACATTGTAAGTGTTAAGATGCTCTGTCTTACTTTCATTTCTGATTGCCTTTTTCTTGACATTTCTGTAGCCTCACATGAATCTCTGCACTCCAATACTTTTCAATTGATGCTCACAAGGGTGTAATACCACACTGTGTTCCCAGCACTGTGTCTGCAGACAGGGGAGGCTGTAAGTACTCTGGAAATCCCTATAGGAGTTAGTTGCATCAACTGTCAAGGCTTGAGCGACCTCCATGTCTCCGGAACCGCTTTAAATGGTCCACCCAATTTGTGGTGCCTGAAAAAGGTATTTTTGTATAGTTCTGAAATTGGTAAACCTTCAAAGCGCTAAAATGATGCATAAAGCAAACAACAAGCAGTTACCAAAGAATGTCATACAATTTTTCCCAACAAGAGAGGAGAAATATGAACTTAGGAATAAACTAAACCTAAAACACAAATATGCAAGAACAACACAAAAACCTTTAGTACTTGGGTATGTGGAATCAAACTATGGAAGGGATGAAGTAAAGAAGTAAAACAATGCTCTACAATGAAACATTACAAACAGTGGATGTTTACAAAATACAAGGAAGAAGAGTCGTGAAATATTGTGTACATCCAAGGCCATATTACTTCATTCCTTGGAGAGTACATTTTCAATGCTGTGTTTGTTACTATCACCTTATACTTATACTAGGAACTTTTCATTCCTAGTGACAACATTGTCTGTACTACAACAATATTTTGTTATAACTGTTTATATACCACTCCTCACTATTATTATTAATTATGAATATCATTCATCAGGACGGCAATATAATTAATTTACCATGACAAGGACTACTATCTAACACACTGTCACATGACCTTACCTATGCATTCAGGGTAGCATTTCATAAGCTATGCTTCTTCCTACTCCTTTTGGACATGTGGAATGAATCCAATGAAATTTACATGCATGTTCAAATAAAATTCAACCATTACCATTACCATTACCATTACCATTACCATTACCATTACCAGTGGTGTTTGCTCTAAGACTGCAAGAAAAGCTCAGCTTCCGCTAAAATGTTCCCTCAAAAAAGCGGTGACATTGTAGTGCCTTTAACGTCTGCTGACTTCAGTGGGGAAGTGTAGAGTGGGTCGTTCCAATGTGCAAAACTGGACAGTCATTGGATGAATGCTAGGCTTTGTCCCGCCCACTTGGTGCTCAGCATCTCTCGGAGTCTATGGGGCACCGGGCTGGCCTGGACGCTCGGCTTCTGCATAATGATTGGATAATCCGTCTGAGGCGTAACACCTTGAAATGAGTGAATCAACTATCTTGAAGTATAAATCAGGTTTTTCATTCCGTTGTTCTGTACTGATCTGGAGACTCAAATGAGTTTCCCCTCCTTGAAAGTCCAGCACTGTCTAAAATACAGATTATTTTTTATTTCTGGGCAACTTTACCTTTTTTTAACCTCTGGCACTTCACCACTTACCTTTACACCATTTTTTATTTGGACTTCAACAGCCTGATTTGCAGTAAATACCTGGACAAATTGGTGTATTCTAAAACTTTTGAACGGTAGTGTATGTACACAGCACAGTTCCCCCCGTTCTCATTTATCTTCATTGGAGCTGTTTTGTCACTGGAAGATGTTCGGGGGGGTGCCTACCGCATGGGTACAATGCTCACAAGTCTGTTGGCATGAGACCATGGTGTGAGATGATCCCCAAGTTAGCAGGGCCACAACTGTTTGGAGGAAAGCTGTGTGTGTTGGCAGCGGTGAGAGGAACCAGTCACCGGGCTGTGTCGGATGGGAATGGAACGCCCTGCGTCCCCATAGAGTCACGATTCCGCTCGCATGGCACTTTCATCAATTTAACAAAAACAAAACTATGATTATTCATATTTTTCTCTTTGAAAATAGGTTGGTTATTTTCGCAAAAACGCCATAAGGCACGAACGATTGCGGATGAATGAGAATGGTCGAAAGGCATGTATGCAGTCAGGGGCAGCGTGTGAGACAGGGTCCACCAGTCACGATGAAAAACGAAACACAAACGATAACATAAAATAAATATCAATATTTGTCCACTGATCTGTATTATAAATGTTTTTTCTCTATGACTCCCAAAAAAAATTTTTAATTTTTTTTACATTTCTTAAGTCAAAATAACTGCTGAATTTGCAGAGCACAAACCTTAACTCTGAACCCCCAATGCCATTTCCTGTCAGCCCCCCCCCACTTGCTTCCCCTACGTCTGAAACCCATTTACAGCAACACATGCAAGCAACTGCCTTATTTTCTTTTATTGTGTCTGTAATTGGAGTGTCAATGTGACTATAGGGGTGTTATTTCCCATCTGAAGGGCTCTAATTATGTCAAATTCATATTTCGAACGTTGTGAACACATAGTCTATGCCGTAACTACAAAAATATTCTATTTATTAATAAGGAATTTTGTAGTGTACAGATTTTTGACAGGAGGAAAATGTAACTGAACCTCAATGCGGCACAATAAACCATGTAAAAATGTCGTTTTCTCTTACCGGTCAGTTGTTTGCGCAAGAATGTAAACAACTCGAAGATGTGTAGTAAGAGGTAGCGAGTGCAGCTAAACGCAACAAGGAGCGTGTGTCCCTTTTTGTTGAATAACTGTCTGGGTGTAAGTGACTGAATGCGTACGCCTCCGACCGGGGCATTGACTCACTGGTGTATGCCTAATCTTGGGGAGGGCATCCCGCTGCTAAGGTGCACTTACCAGCATATTGATTTCAAACCCCTGTGTTCTCTGGAGGCTAGTGGGGGCACATCGAAACAGGCCAGCCTACCCCCTCTAAACCTTCCGACCACCACCGTCTCCACAACCCCTCCCACCATCTACCCAACCCTGTGTCGGTTTGGATACACCATGCTGATCATTGGCCCCTATGACCCCCTCCCTTCAGTGTCCCCCAGGAGTTGAACTGAATTCAGCGGCCACTAAGGTTCCCGCAAGATCCCAGTCTTCAGAGTGATGTTTGAGGTAGGACAAGAAGAGGCAGTCGCGTGGAAAAGATAAGGGGTCAAAATCAATGCATTGGCACTTTGATGGGGGGCTCCAGTGGATTCCCTTTCCCTCCTCTCTCTCTCTTGGCACCCCCAAAAGCCTGGCCGCTCGACACAAAACAACCTCTAGTGGAGCCAGTGGGACAGAAGGGCTAGAGCCTTGCAGGCCCAAACACGGCACTGTCGATACTTATTTGGTGGCTGGAATTACACTGCAGGTCCTGGAATTTCTGGACTGCATGTATTTATCTAAATGCATCTCAGTGTGGATCCAATCCATATGTTAACGCTGCAGTCACTTCTGCCAGCTTCTAGGTGTGTATTCCTAATCCGATTTGTTGATTCTAGGGATATAAATGTCTTAGAGATAGACGTTTCCATTCAAATCTAGACACACAGGGTAGGATGCGGTAACAGGAGCTATGGTTAGCGACGCTGCTATGAGAAGCCCCAGCCTGGAGAGTTTCCCTTGAATTACATAAAACGACATAGACAAGTGGATAAGACAAAAAAACTGTCATTGTTCCACATTAGCCATTAAGGACCTTGAATTTTATAGAAATGAAATAATACGGTGCTTAGCGTCAATATTCTGCTCCTGAAGGCAATTTTTTTTGACTTGCAAGCCGCACTGGGGTAAAAAAAATTGGCAGGAGGGTCTGTACAGGTGACATCAAACAGAATGGCTCACGCCGCATCGCATAAACAACTAAGCGCTAAAACACAACACGTAAATAAAAACTGTTGCCCGCAAAGCATGCTGGTCCAGCTCAACAACAACATGAACTATAATTAAAAGATTGGATATTAAGAGAATGTTAAGTCCTACTTGTTTGCTTCTCTCTGACGACCCCCTCCACATATTTTGCAATCCAGCAAAAATGCGACCAAATGTTGGGAGGAGGAGTACTGTAAACTACCCAGCATGCCTTACGCCGGAAATATATGGGTGTTTTTTTGGCGTGTGTGTTGCACGTAGATATTTGTTTGTATGCCCAGGTGGTGCAGCAGGTATGGTACTGCGTGCGTCGTGTCGCGTTGTTTGGATGGCTTTCTTGCACAAACTACAGATTGCATCCGACTATTTTGCCAACTCGCGTACCACAATAGCTCTGCAAGTCATGTTGCCAGCTACATCTGGCGAGCCCGCAAGTTGCCAGCCGTACTCTAACCTGGTTCATTTTCTCACAAAACACTTTTTTAGAATACTTTTACAATTATAATTGCAATTACAAAAACAATTAAAATGCATATAAATGATGAAATGAGGATGGGATGAACGGATCCAAAGAAACATAAATGTCATTATTTTACCTCTTAAGCGATTTACTTCTTGTTATAACATTATTCATATTTTCTCATTATATTATATTATATTATATTATATTATACTATGTCGCACGGTGGCTAAGTGGTTAGCACATTGGCCACACAGTCAAGAAATCTGGAAGACCGGGGTTCAAATCTCTGTTGGGCATCTCTGTGTAGAGTTTGCATGATCTCCCCGTGCGTGCGTGGGTTTTCTCCGGGTACTCCGCTTTCCTCCCACATTCCAAAAACATGCATGTTAGCTTCATTGGCTGCTCTAAATTGTCCATTAGAGTGTGAATGTGAGTGTGACTGGTTTGTCTGCCCTGCAGTTGACTGGCGATCAGTCCAGGGTGTACCCCGCCTCCCGCCCAAAGTCAGCTGGGATAGGCTCCAGCATCCCTGTGACCCTAATGAGGATAAGCGGTATAGAAAATGAATATTATATTATATTATATTATATTATATTATATTATATTATATTATATTATATTATATTATATTATATTATATCGGTCGCACTTTGGACACCAAAAATGGATGGATGGAAGTTTAACAATGAATTGCAGTCACAGAAAGTTTGGTGTAAACTTCTTTTCGACTTTTCTCCCCCCCCCATCCTCAGCTTTGGAAGCAAAAAGTTTTTCTCACATCATCCCAACACCTTGGCGTCTGTCTGCATTTTTATACGCCGTCCCATACTCCCTTCACAGGTGGATGCCAATGTGGTGCTGACTTCCACTTGTCTAAATTCTGACTCATCTCCCAGCTGCATTATTTACATGCATGTTTCGGAGATGGAACACGGCACACTTTGTGTGCTAATAGGCTCTCGGCGTCTTTAAGACTCGGGGTACAATTAAGAGGTGATAGTTTGATCTCCCACCTTTGCAGTTCTATTTCAGAGCTGCCAAGTGATTATGCTGGAGGTTGACAGGCGGGTGAGAAATGAGCTCTATTTAAAGGACCATGCCCATAAAGTTGTTACTGTATGCACGGAGGTTTATACTGTTTGCTGCGAAGTTAAGGAATTGAAAGAAATACAGTAGATCAGATATCAACAAAAAAGCCAATATGGGGCATCTCTAATATCTATATGAACAGTATCACCTTAGTTAGTGTTTCTTTATCTAGCTTTTCAACAAAAACAAATATTTACTTAATTCTGAAGTGGAAAAGCCAGCAAGGTGAGACAATTTTAAATGGGGGGTGTCATCTGTCCACTGACTCATCAGGGAGAGAGAATGGGACATTTAGACATTTTCTGCGAATCCAATTCCCACCAACCAGTAACTGGTAAACTGGAGAAGTTGTTCATAAACACAATGCTGCCATCTGGTGGTTGGAGATAAAAAGACAGCGGGTATGAGGCATAGCATTGGGCTATTGTCATTAAAATGAGACATTTTTTTTCCCCTTTATTCTCCAACCTGAGGTGAATACGCTTTATTGCTGGTAGGAGGTTGACATAGGTCATGGTCTTTTTGTTGTTGTGACAAAACATTTCAGACAAATATGACTCTCTTCTATAACTTGCATTGCATATGGCAGAACAGAAATCCTTTTGTTAATGGCGATTGATTGGTTCCTGACTGAATTTCTAGGATTCCTTATTCATAAATAGAACATTTGTTGTAGTTGGAGCGTATAACATCTGTTAAAGACCTACCAAAAAGGGTTTAATAATGATTAGAGCCCTCTAGACATGACATAACACCCCTACAGTAACTTTTATACTTGTATCACCCAATGCAGTAGACAAAATAAATGTAAATAGGACATAATATAGCATTGGGAGAGTTTCTTTAGGTTCCTTTTTTAACTTCCGGTTTCTGGACAGCTCTTCCTGTGGTGGCTACTGTCTCCTCGTTGTAACATAAAGTAACATTACTTTTATACAGATAAAAGTTGGTATTTAACAGGAAAAAGGCATCATTTTGCAACAATAACGTTATATGTATTATAAGCACAACAACATTGTCTTAAAAGCATGAAGTTGAAATATTAAAGAAAAAATACATTTATTTTTAAAAGTTGTAATATTATAAGAGACAAACAAAAACGTTAAACTTTTGGGAAATTAGATTGTGGAAAAAAGTGAAAATGTTATGGGAATAAAGTCACAATTAAAAGGAGAAAATTTACGAGAAGAAAGTTGAAATTGTTGAAAAATATGAAATAAAAAAAGAGCTGTAATTTCATGAGAAAAAAGTAAAAATAAAAAGAAGAAAGTTGCATTGAAAAAGTTTCAATTTTACAAAAATAAATTACGAGGAACAAGAATGTTATTTTAATATCATAAAGCTGCAACAATAAGAAAAATGACAAAGTATGTTTAAATAAAAAGTTGTAATATTATGAGAAACAGACAAAGCAAAATACTTACAATTTTTGAAAAATTAGATTGGGGAAAAACGTATAATATTATAGGGGAAAAAAATCACAAGACAGTGCTATGGAAATTAAAGATACGAAAAAGTAAAAGTAGAAAAAAGCGCAAAGACTGAAGTTCATGTTAATAATACTTTTTCACCTATTTTACAAAACGGAGATGCAGTATTTTATATGAAAAATAAATTCTTAGCACATCAGCATGTGTTGATTTACAGAATAGCAACGTGGCCTTGGCTCTCGGTGGAAAAAGTTCGGACACCGGTGGTTTGGGATCCAAAAACGCAAAAAGCCCGCTTTGCGTTCGACAAGTACCTAAACTACAACCTCAATGACGTTTTAAGGTTTGATTGGTCAGAAGTCTAAAGGGTGGAATCTTATTGGCAAACAATCCCTGTCAATCAACGTGAAGGCGTGGCCTTCGAGCGTCACGGAGAAACGCGCAGGCAGTCGCTGGTCGTCCGTTCACCGAAGTGTCAGCCCGGCCGCTTTCCCCGACGCCGCATTACCGGCAAAAAAACTTCCCCGGTGACACGAACGTCTAGCGGGGACGCAGATGGATGAATCGTCGGAACAAACGCGGCCTTTCCTGAGAACCGTACGTACCCGCACACACTGCACGGGGAACGGCTAACTTGTCGTCAGCCCGCCCGCTTCTTTGTCCGCCTTTCGCCTTGTGTTCCCCCGCCAGCTGCTCCTGCCCAAGGGATGCTCTGGCGCTCCGGGGCCGAAACCGAGCAGGGTTAGCCGGCTCTCTGTCTCAGGTTCGTGTGGCTTCCAGAGCGGTTCTTGTTTGCAGTGAAACAACCGGCGGGGCTTTCTCCCGTCGGAGGGTAGCTAATAACGGCTAGCCGGTTCGAGTCGAGGTCTGCCAGTTCGACTTTTGGGCGTTTCGAAAGTCGAACTGGACGGCAAGGTCGAACATTCAACTGTTCGTGCATTCTGGGATGCTGACGTAGACATTAAAAGTGTGGATTAGGGCTGGCCAACTGTAGAGCTGCTTTGAAAGAATAGATTTGAAAGTGTTTGATATGATTGGCAACATTGAAAGGGTCTGTGTGCCATTTTAGGGCCATTTGGCTTTCAATGGGGGCGGACTGGGAATGGAACGAACAGTTGAAAAGAATCATCGGAATCGAACGCCGGTGTTGTCATCGTACATACTCTGCAATGAGACTGAAAGGCTCCCTCCAAGGTAGCTCAAGTACAAACAATTCATAATACAAACTATTCTGCTATGAGGGCACACATGCACCCCCCCCCCCCCATTCAGACATTGTTCGCCATGCCCCAGACGGTTTTAAAACTTGCCAAAAACTTATTTGCTATACCATCTAATCGCGTTCTTTAAAAACTCACAATATATTACTCACTTCATCATGGGATTTCAAGTAGGGGTGTCCGGATCCACATTTTTTGGGTTTCCCATCCAATCTGGTGCCGGTCGTTTTTTAAATAATAAACTTAATAAATAATAATAAACTTAAATAATAAACAAATACAATTGTTACATGTGTGGAGGTGAATACGGTTATTAAAATATCCCTTCAAAGCATTAACATGATGCAACCAAAGTATTTCTGAATTTACTTTTTTGCAGGGCCAACAATGTTGGTTGGCTTTTGTAACAAACCTTTTTAAAATAAAAGTCCATCCAATAAAACAGAAAATTGGAAAAAATGGGCGTTCAAGAATGCTGTAGCGACAGGTAGTGTACGGTATATGTGTCGTTTCAGGTTGCTGTTTACTTTGTGGGCTATCGAGGGCAGTGGTGTTCAGCATGCTGGTTAGAGCAAGCGTTTGAAAACAAATAGGAAGTAGAACGTCTGCTCGAAGGACCGAGTATTTATAAAAAAAGAACTGAGTGCTAAAGACAAAGGACTGCGAGTGCTGTTTGGACATGCAAATAAATGGCCAACTGAATTACAGCCTTCCTGACGTCGAATTATTCAGCTAACTTTACAACACTTTTAGGGTAGGACTAATCATTTGACATGGTTGTCGATCGATTTGTAGTGTGATTTGTAAAATCTGACCTTTTTGACACACTCTCTTCAAAGCAATAGCAATTGATTGATGGTCCTTAGTAACGACAAACGGTTAGAGCGGCACTTCCTGTGTGAGCACTCAGCACCATGACAGAGGAGTCTGGGAACAGTGAGGGGAATCTAACTACGCAGCCGAATAGCTGTGTTTAACGTTGAAATGGGAAAGTATGTTGTTATGATGTTTTGATTCCCCTCTTGCGTGCCTCGAGGTTGGGAAGGAAAGAGCATGCAGCTTGCTTGTAACCTTGCTTTGCAATTTACAATCAGCTTACGCAGGCAACTATTTTAAACCAACTCAGTGTACGGACTGGCGCCTTTTTTGTTAACCTTGTGAAACAACTCTGTGTGTTGAGGGCTGAGGCATGGACTGGCCACCCCCGCCTCACGCTCTCACGGACAGACCTGTATAAAGAAGGGGGGGCCCACTCCCTGTTAGAGTCTGCTGCGGGTTGTGTACAGACGCCCAGCTGATTGATGCACTCTCTACCGGGGTTGTAGGCTCTCCAACTCAGCGCGTCACGATAAGAGCTGAGATATTGCTGTTTTGTGCATAACCAACCTTTGCTTGTTTGTAACTCAGTGTAAGGGGTAGAATAAAGACGCTGTATTTTACACTTACCTGTGTGTCTGAGTCTTTCTCAGTCAAGCCGATCACCCACAATCCCGAACTAACAAATAAAAGTGTTTCAACACAAACGTAAAACTAACGTCACCACAGTACCCCGCTGACATGTCAGCATGGTGGTGTTCTTCATCCAGGAGTTGAATGGCAACCAGTTTTGATGTGGATTTACTGCACCTACCATGTTGGAATGTGGCCCAGAGTTACGGCAACCGGTTCGGACCGATCTTGTGACGGAAGCCGATCTTATTCCGTCTGTAACATACAGCAGCTTGGTAGCCGATCCAGACCCTGAAGATTGAATTGGGACATCCCTACCCACAATATTGGGATTTAGTATGGAATTTCAAGTTTTTACTTCATAGAGTTTGTTTGTTTTTTGAATTATTTTGATATAATCAACAATATTACAGGAGGTTCTCGGTCCATGTACGCGTTTCTTTCCTGTCGTGACTTAAACCTAAATTAACACATCAGACTGTACACCAGATACATGAAGGACATACAAAACTGAATACAAGAATGAAATAAAACAGCTGTAAAAACACACTGCCTGGCCAAAAAAAAATCACTACCAAAAAAAAGGTCATAGAATATTTCGTTGGACCACATTCGCTGTGGCATTGTTTTGATAAGCTTCTGCAATGTCACAAGATTTATTTCCTTTACAGTAGTGCTGGGCCATATTACAATACATATCGTGGTATTTCTCTTCTAACATTTGTAACATAATTTGATCAATTATTGAAGCAAATATTTTATTAAATATGCAGTGAGTCATGTACAAGAGTATAAATAGTGACAAGACTAAGTTTATATAAGCGATAAAGAAAAAATAAAAAATAAACTTTTTCCCAACGAAACTCCATCTAGTGGTTTTGCGACATTACGCTGTTTTACGTCATTTGACTCTCATGCGGGGTTGCGACATGCTTCACGTTATCTAACTCGTGAGTGCTGAATGATGGACATGCAACAGGTTGAAATCTCATGCCAGGAGTCACAACAAACATAGACAGCTGCACAGGAAGTCCAAGAAGAAACACTTTTACCACTTTTATCACCTAAAGAAGGTTTATGAAAAAGAATACATGAGCATCCAAAAAGTGAGAGGTAAACTAAGTAGCGAAATGAAAAACTATAGCCCGCCGAAGTTTTTCGAGAGTCTTTTACACAATTTTTGCTTAATTTTTGTGTACAAATGTGTGCTTTTCTGCTAAGAAACTTATAGAAAATAGTGTTTATTTCAATAATTCAATTTAAATAACTGAAAAAAAATGTGATGGCTACTCTAGCTCTACTTCCACCAGACACATTTACATTTACTGTATATTGCTGCACTGAAATTTAGTTTTCTCATTTGTGATAGTTCAGTTAAGTGTCACTTCAAAATAAAGTTGAGAAAAAAGTAATCATTTATATTTGTATTAATATTTTTATCCATCTTTTAAAATAATAAATAAAAAAAATTGTTCGTGGTATATCGTGATATATATTTTTATTGTGATAGAAAATATTCCATATTGGCAAATATGATTTTTTTTCAATATCGCCCAGCACTACTATCCAGTGTTGCGTTAATTTTTCACCAAGATCTTGCATTGATATTAATCTGACCGCTGCGCAAAGCCTTCTCCAGCACATCCCAAAGATTGTCAATGGGGTTAGGTCTGAATGATCTCTTATCTCTTTCATAATTTGAGCCCAATGAATCCTGGCATTATCATCTTGGAATATGCCAATCAAGGCGGAAGAAATCCATTGATGGAAAAACCTGCTCATGCAGTATATTCAATTAGTCAGATGACCTCATTCTTTGAGCACATAGTGTTGCTGAACCTAGACCTGACCAACTGCAGCGAGCTCATACCTATTTGCTTCAGTAAATCCAGGTGGCAACTTTTTTTGGCCAGGCAGTGTAACATCTTATTTTTATCCGAGGGAGGTATTTTTCATCCAAGGGAGGGCGAGACAGGCTTTTCTTGATAATGGTTAACGTTTGAAAGGCTGGGGACGTGCATGCAGCCAAGTTTGCTAGACATTTCTTCCTTTTCAGAGAATTTTACGACGCCAAATTTCACTTCACTTTTTACTTACTTAGCTTTAACACACTGCTATCAGATTAGTTTGCCTGACAGGTGGGCAGCATAATAAAAATATTGATGAAAAAGAACAGAAGTGAAATATGTGAATGCAAAATACGTGTTTTGTATTTTTTTATTATGCAAATGTATGCCGCACGGTGGATGAGTGGGAAGCATGTTGGCCTCACAGTCAGGGGATCAGGGTTCAAATCTACATTGGGCTTCTCTGTGTGGAGTTTGCATGTTCTGCCTGTGCGTGCGTGGGTTTTTGTCCAGGTACTCCGGTTTCCTCCGACATTCCAAAAACATGCATGTTAGCTTAATTAGTGTCTCTAAATTGTATGAAGGTATGAATGTGAGTGTGAATGTTTGTCTGCCCTGAAATGGACTGGCGACCAGTCCAGTGTGTACCCCGCCTCCCGCTCAATAGGCCCCAGCATACCCGCGACCCTGATGAGGATAAGCGGTATAGAAAATGGATGGACTTGAAATTAGGGGGAGCTGATGTTTGCTTTTTTGCAGATATCCGATATGCTGATATCGTCCAACTCTCAATTTCCAATTCCGATATCAACCAGTACGGATTTGTTTTTTTCACTTTATTTATTCAGTGTAAAAGTTAGGACAATTCCTCCAATTCCTCTTACTGACTATGTGATGTTTTAGAAATAAACCATAAAGTCACCTTATCATTTAGACAAAAACAAATCGGTCTGTCAGTTGTCCTGTTTAAACTACTACACTGTAAGATAGTTTCCGTGGCATGTGTTGGCAGTTCATAACAAACATGTCCGCTGTGTGCAACTTGTTTTGTGGGAGAGGAAAGTGGGAAGACGCTGCCGCCAAAGATGTTAGCAAGGTTAAGACACTACATTGCACCAAATGATTGCGGTGGGCTGCAATAGTGCTAGCCTCGCTATATCGGTTTTTATTATAGGGAAAAATAACAATACAGATATTGACCGATATGGGGCCCGATTAATATCGGTGGGCTGATATTATTGGACATTCCTACTTGAAATACATAACATTTTATTTAGGTGCTCATAACATAACCATAAGAACATTAAGTCTGTGGCTTTTCCTTGAAGCGTTGCAAAAAAAGATACCATGACCAACACATGACTGGGATGTGTAGCAGTGACCGTTAATGGGCAGCAGCGTTGTTTACATTGATGTTTCTGAATTCCGCAGATCAGTGCAGGCGCCGTAATGAATGACCTGGTGTGATGATAACGTGATTGGTAGAAAACAACTTTTTACTGTCTGTCAGTAAACTTGATATATATCGGGTTTCACTATCTTTATGCAAATTTTCATCTCATCAGTGCCCCTCAAATCGGTGTCAAGTCTAAAAAAAAAAAACCATACACTCCAGATAGGCCTGCTTACTTGTGAGAGTTGTAATGAAATTTGTGAGAAGAATATGTAAATGACACACACAGAAGAATACAGTGAAATTGAGTGGATTTACATAAAACTGGGAATAACAATATCCTTCTTGACCCTTGTGACCTGTCCCAGGAGTTAAACGTAAGTGACAGATGGGCTCACGCCTGTCCAACACAGAGCCTTGCGGACAAATCCAAAAAAGAAACAGGCTGCAGTGCTAAGTTTAAAGTGCTTGACTGGATCTAAATGCTAGCGTTGGGTTGCACACTGTTGTATGTCTTTCTACAACGCTGCGTTTGTGTGCACGTCTGTGCACGTATAAGCATATGCTTACTGCTGAGGAAACATGAGCCTTTGCTACTCAATGGAAAGGGACCACTGGATCACTTCCAATGTATTTCCCCAGCCACGGGAGTCCAAAGGTTTACTGTTGGGAATAGGTGTGGCTTCACTCTATCATGTATTTTCAAAAATATATTAAAAAGTCATGCTGTTTCGTTATTGAATATGGCCTATTAGTCAAAACAAAAGATGTCCAATATTGGCTTTTCCAACTCTCAATTTCTGATATCGACCGATACCGATATGTGCAACATCACATATCTCCTGGCGTGGAATTGACACATATCTTTTGTTAAGCTAATGGATACGTCATCAGAAGTTTAGCTTCTCGACATTGCTGTGAACGTTGTGCAATTCACACCAGTTAGTTAATAGTTCATATTGTAGTTATAGCTGGGCCAGCAGGCCCTGCAGGCATTTGGAAATAACAGTTTTTATTTATGTGTTGTGTTTAGCGCTTAGTTGTTTTTGTGATGATTTGCTTGCCGTGGATGTGTTTTGTTTTCATTTTGTTGCACCATTAGCAAATATGTTGTTCCACCCAATGTGGCCTGCAAGTTAAAATTGAAATAACTACAAAAATAATCCATTTAAAAATAAGGAATCCTACTTTGCGGAATTCACTTTTTACAGTCTGGTCTGGAACCAATCAACTGCAATAAATAAACAATTACTGTTTAATAATTCTGCTTCTAAAAATGCTTTACATAAATGAATAAAATCCCAAAATTGATTAGACATGCAAACCTCTGACTGAAACTGTATAGCTGTTTGTTCTTGAGTTGCTCCTAAACCATAAATATTGGCAGATGTCTCGAAAGCAAACCATGTTAACGGATGGATAGTGACGATTTTCTTAATTTTTGCGGATTGGCGATTGGTTGGTCCTTGTCACCGGTAGCTCTAATTACATACTTGTTTAATTTGGTGGTTTGATAACATGAGCTAGCATTAGCATTAGTGTAATGAGGATACCAGGTGGTTTGTGTATCTCATGTGGGCCACTACAGGAGTCCAGGATTAGGACACTTGTTAGCAATAATACTGGGTGTCAGAAGAATAATCTATTTGCAGCAACATACTGTAAGAGTGTGGTCCAAATTGTCCTCATTTCTATGTATCCATCCATCCATCCATTTTCTTCCGCTTATCCAAAGTCGGGTTGCAGGGGCAGCAGCCTAAGCAGGGAAGTCAAGACATCCCTTTCCGCGGCCACTTCCAGCTCCTCTCAGCGGATCCCAAGGCGTTCCCAGGCTTCCCCAGGGAGGCATCCAGGAGGCATCCTAACCAGATGCCCGAGCCACCTCATCTGGCTCCTCTCAATGCGGAGGAGCAGCGGTTCTACTCCGAGTCTCTCCCGGATGACAGTGCTTCTCACCCTATCTCTAAGGGAGAGCCCAGCCACCCTGCGGGGAAAACTCATTTCAGCCGCTTGTACCCGCCATCTTTTCCTTTCGGTCACTACCCAAAGCTCATGACCATAGGTGAGGGTAGGAATGTAGATCGACTTTCAGCTCAGCTCTCTCTTCACCACAACGGACCGATGCAGAGTCTGCATCACTGCAGAAGATGCACCAATCTGTCTGTCAATCTCACCTTCCTTCCCGCACTCGTGAACAAGACTACAAGATAAGATAATTCCTCCACTTGAGCCAGGATCTTATCCCCGACCTGGAGATGGCACTCCACCCTTTTCCGGGCGAAGACCATGGACTTTGATTTGGTGGTGCTGATTCTCATCCCAGCTGCTTTACACTCAGCTGCGAACCGATCCAGCGAGAGTTGAAGGTCACGTCTTGATAAGGTCAACAGGACTATGTAGATGGCCCATAATATCCCACTGTCTAACTTTTCAGCAGGTGGCTAGAAGTAGCTATCATATTTGTAATAGTTAGGGAATCCCGATTCGATCTTCAGTATCGGATCGGTTAATCCACTGTATTTTGGAATCGGAAAAGATTGGCGTCCACCACAAGATTGGGATGATCCGTTTGCCATAAATCTGGGCCACACTCCAACGTGCTAGGTGTGCTAAATGCGTCTCAATGCTGGTTGCCTCTCTACTCTTGCCACCCAGATGACGATGAAAAGGCCACCATGCAAAGATGTCGGTGATGTATGGTGGTAAGTTACATTGTATATTTGGCACCGTACCTCTGTAGCTTCCTTGCTGTGCCCTGACTCCTCTGTTATGGTGCCGGGAGCTTGCACAGGAATTTCCGCTCTAATCACTGGTTGTTATGTTTTAAATCACCTACCCTGAAAGTAATAAAAGTAATAATTCCAAGTCAAGATGGCTGTAGTATAGTTGGCCATTTATTTGCATGTCAACACAGAGCACTTACTCTTTTTTATTTTATTTTTTAAAGTTCAAGCCTGTTGTTTTTAGAGAGGTGAGCCAGAAGGCAAAGCT
The DNA here is from genome assembly GCA_024372805.1 of Oostethus manadensis. NCBI lineage: Eukaryota > Metazoa > Chordata > Actinopteri > Syngnathiformes > Syngnathidae > Oostethus > Oostethus manadensis. The sequence continues at coordinate 608,017 of QODF01000077.1, forward strand.
CTCTATTTACCAATCAATCTATGTTCCCACCCTCACCTATAGCCATGAGCTAAGCGGCGGAAATGAGTTTCCTCCGTAGGGGGGCAGCTCAGCCCTCCGAGAGAAGCTCAGAGTAGAACCGCTGCTAGTCCGGATGCCTCCCTGGTGAGGTGTTTCGGGTATGCTCAGCCGGGAGTAGACTCTGTGGAAGACCTAGGACACGCTGGAGGTATTATGTCTCACAGCTGGCCTGGGAACGACTTGGTGTCCTCCTGATGGAACTGGACCCGCACCCGGTAGCGGAAGAAAATAGAATGGAATAGAAGGGAATTGTATCGCACATCACCTGAGCACACACTGCATCAGTCTTTACTCCCATAAACACACGGAAACGCGAGTAATGTGCACATGCATGTCACTTTCCAGGCTTGTTGCGTTCACATCCCAGCTAAACCCGCTAACTTTTATTCACACTCCCTAATAGACTGGTTTCAAAGTTTTTCTGCCAACTTTCTTCACTGTTACAAGTCATCATTTTGACATGTTTAGTTTTGGAGGGGGCGGGGTAGTGTTTGTGAGGAGGAGAAAATACTTCCCCACACAAACATTGCTTCTCCTCATGGTGACAGCATTTTGTTCACAATGGATCCATTTTTGCCAAAATTTTGCTCTTAACAGTAGATTCCATTTTTATTGACCAATTCCATGCTTTTTTTTTTACACGGAAATCGTAGCACTCTACAATTGAACTCGTAATTATGACAAATATATTAACCTTGAGCGGGTGTCATACATCAAATCAATATGGTATTTTGTTCCAAGGCTTCCATTATGAACCATCGAGACTCCTTTTGTCATTGCTGCTTGTATGAAAATGTGTCCTTTTCAAGCAGAGCAATATACAAAAGCCCATCCATCCGTCATTCCATTAAATTACAGGTGACATATTTGAATGTCAACGTCAGCGGCAGGTCGCCTTTGGAATTATAATGGAAACATTCCCATTTTCAATTCAAAGGCCCTGTCCGGAGACAGTTAACACGTGTGCTTGTTTCCATTTATCTGTGAGGGGGATTGGTTTTCATTTGTGACCTGAATACCTCAGCGGGTGAACATTTGCATGTGCATGTGCATGTGTTGCGCGTTTTTATAGCTCTTGACCGGAGCGAATAAAATATTCATGGTGCCATGGTGGGATTGGCTGCCGAGCAAAGGGCGCGCTTACAACAGGGTAGAGCAGAGCGCTGTTTTTTCGGAAGCAGCTCGTTCCCCCTCTCTCTCTTTTTGTCTCCGTATAAAGACACCAGTGGAGGAAGAGGGTGCACAGAATGTGATTGTGTCTCGGCACATTTTCCGAGAGGTTACAAAAAGGGACCTGGCAAATGTCCTTGCTGTCTTTTCTTAGGATCTAAATGGACAAACGGAGCGAAGGCAAGCATGCGCTCACGGTAGGTCCTGTGTTTGTACGTGCCACAAATAGTACATACGCCAACAAAATCTTCTCATCATCTTTCTGTGATGGTACATGCAGTGTTTGCGTTTTTTGTCCCCCATCCTAACACAGAAAGGAATGTTCCTCGCTATTAGGTGCACAGTGCAGTGTCTGGTAGAAGAAGAAAGCGGAAGCTTTAGAAAGTCAAATTCAAGGTGAAAGAGAGGGCGATTAGGCTGTTGCCTCGTTTCTTCATTGCCTCCTGAAATGGGAGCGCATGCATTTTGATCTTTATCTCATGACAAGCACCTAGCAGAGACGGTTATGGCTGCTGGAAGGAGCGAGACAAGGAGAAAAGGAAATAATAGAGGAGCGTGTCAGGGAGAGGGGGGTGAAAATGGGTCCGCCAAAGTAGCTGAACAAAATGAAGGAGGTGCAGGCTGTTTGAGCTGTATAGCGTAGCCTCTTTAGTCCCGCCATGCATTGATTGCAAGACAGTTGTAATTATCTACCCTCCAGAGGAACTTTCATCGGGGTACAGGAACAGGGATTTTGAGGCGCAGAGATGGCAGTCTCGTCTTCCGAGATGTGTTTATTTTCCTCTTGCACAGACCGGTTGCCCTGTCATTATTTATTGATGTATTGATTTATTATAGCAGTTTGCGGTTCATTTAATGCAATGTAGTTTGGATTCAGTTGGAGTTATAATTATCCAATTAATTGACTATTATTTTTGTATGTGGGATCTGTTTTATTTTTTCCCCAATTGTTTTTTTTTCCATTTAAATTTTTATAGAATTCTGTTTTTTACAGTTCACACGTATTTATTTTATATATTTTTACCAGCATAGAGTGTGTGCTTTTTGGGTTAGTGAAAAAATCCTTACATTTATTGATGCAGTACATCAGGGGTCTGCAACCCGCAGCTCGGTAGCCGGCTCTTATCCTTGTGCTGTGGCTCCAGCCGATGTTTGTTTCTGAGTAGGCACCGGCCCGTGTGGCGCCGTCATGAGCCTTTCAAAGTTCTGCATTGGAGTTGAGCGTGTGCCATGCAACGCTCCACCAAAGTGCTAGCGGTACTGTTTTCTGGTTTGTCAACTTGGCAAAAACCATGACGCAACTATTTTGCCATTGTTCATTAAGTTACTTTGTCGCTAATGAACTATGACGACACGGAGGGGCGTGCTAGAGCTGGAATTAATCGATGTGTAACTACGCTTTTATTGTGAATGTTCAGAATCAGCTTTATTGCTTACACAAACAAGAAATTTGACTCCAAAATCGATGGAAGGCAGGAAGACAGAAAAGTAAAATGACAATACTTTTAAGGGCACACTCTAATAGCGTTACCTTCAATTTAGTGGTCAAATAAATTTTGTGGCTCTAAGTGGGTTTTTTTGGTGGAAACGGGCCAAAATGGCTCTTTTGATGCTGAAGGTTGCCGACCCCTGCAACACACCAATGGACTATTTAGCCCAGTAATTGAGAAATGGCTAACTTTTCTAATGGGATGTCAGCCTCTGCACACATTGCTGCTAATTCTTCAACAAACTGTAATGCCCGTTCTTGTGATTTAAGGAAAATGTATTCACCCATGCAATTCCAGCTGCATATGTAATATTTTGATGACAGGCTTATTTTGTTTACAGTTAGACATATATCAAACGATGTTCTTATTTTGAAGGCTGGAATGATGTTCTGTGTGTCAGAATATGTCTTTACGGCTAAGACCAGCTGGGTGCAAAAATAAACATTCTTCTTGTCTTTTTTCACTCAGAACCTGCACATTATAATAGAACTTTGTTAAACAGTCCTTACGTTAAAGGAGTAAAACTCAATACGGTGAAAATATACTCATCCATTCGTACACACAACTGCAGTTGTACACTAGCTTCCAAGCTAGTGGAAGCGAAGCTAAGAGGAGGTTCCGCCAGCTTTTGCTTTTGCTTTTGCAACATTGGTGTGGGCAGTTAAGAGCTTTGCCTTCCGGCTTGGCTCTCTCTTCACCTCGATGGTCCGGTACAGAAACCGCATTACTGCAGACGCTGCACCGATCCGTCTGTCGACTTCACATTCCAGCCTTCCCTCACGTGTGAAGAATACTTGAACTCCTTGACCTGTGGCAAGACCTCATTCCCAGCCCGGAGGGTACAATCCACCCATTTCCGACTGAGAACCATGGCCTCAGATTTGGAGGTGCTGAGTCTCATCCCAGAAGCTTCACACTGCAAACTGCTCCAGTAAACGCTGAAGGTCACAGCCTGATGAGGCCATAAGGACCACATTGTCTGCAAATAGCAGAGACGAGATCCTAAGGTCTCTAAGCTGGACTCCTTCAACGCATTGACTGCGCCTAGAAATTCTGTCCGTGAAGATTATGAACAGAATGGGTGACAAAGGGCAGCTTTGGCGGAGGCCAACGTTCTCGTTCGCCTTTTCCAAGTCTACAAAGCACATGTAGACCGGTTGGGCAAACTCCCACATACCCTCCAGTACCTTTGCAAGGGTGTAGAGCTGGTTCAGTGTTCCACGAGAAGGACGAAAACCGCATTGCAACTTTTGTAACCGAGGTTCGAGTAACGGTCATACCCTTCTCTCCAGCACCCTGGAATAGACTTTCCCGGGGAGGCTGAGGAGTGTGATCCCCCTATAGTTGGAACACACCCTCCGGTCACCCTTTTTTAAAATGTGATTTAATTGATTTATTAATTATCGTGACAGGCCAAATGGTGATGAAATGTAGTATTCTACACTGTCATAGTAATGTAATCAAGAGAGACGGCATCTAAAAAATATATATAAATAAGTATTTCATCCCAATGCAAAATGTTTCTTAGTACTTGGTGGAGAAACCCTTGTTGGCAAGCACAGAGGTCAGATGTTTCTTGAAGTTGCACACATCTCAAGGGGGACCCTTAGCAGTGAAATGGTCTCAATACAGAATGTTTACACCTCCTTCCTGGGCTCACAATGCCTCCAAACACGTTGAAATACCAAAGACTTTAATGTTGGACTCATCTGACCACATCACATTCTCCCAAGCCTCGTCTGAATCCTTCAGGTATTTATTTACAGAAGAAGGGCCTTTGCATGTACCTTCAAGAGCAGGGGGACCTTACGGTCCCGACAGGATAACTGTCCATTTCAGTACAGTGTGATATATTTTGTGCTCCCAACTCCCTTGAGATCATTAACTAGTTCCTCCATTGTAATTCTGTCCCTCACCTTTTTTTTGACTCACGGGCCACATATGGCAGAGGGGTCGTCTATATAGGCGGTCATCAAACAGAAGGGACATACTTGCTCACAACGGAACGCAAATACCAAACACTTCCACAGGTTAACACATAACAGGTTAACGCATCACATAAATCAACTATTTGTATTAGGTGGGTGATGAACAACCAAACGCCAATGATTGCACTTAACGTAAAACTGTTATTTGCAAATGTCCGCAAGGCATGCTGGGTAGTCCAGCGGCAACAACATGAACTATGAAAAATAAAACATTGGATATCAAAAGTATATTAACTCCTTTTTGTTTACTTCTCTGACGACCTCTTCTTATTTGTAATCAAGCAACAATGTGTCAAACTCAAAAAAGTACCACATGCTACACAGCCTCTCGTCAAACTCAGCTGGCATTTGCTCCATCTCACCCGTGCCCCTAATGAAGGCACACGGGATAGAAAATGAATAAATGCTATATTAGACATGAAGTGATACTACTTCTGTTTATTCCTGCCTCACTCCTCTTATAGTAGCCACCACCTTCGTGCTGCAGGTACCAGACTGCATGTTTATTCTGTGCATCATGTGCTCTCCAGTAACATCTTGCACACATACCGTCTTAGACAAGTGCGTCATTAACAAAAAGGCACACCATACATTGTAAGTATGTGCACAAGCAACATATTTCTGGAAATGACATTCTAAGAAGCTTAAGAATAAGACTTGAGATTTTTTTTTTCTTTCTTTCTTTCAGCTTTACGTTTTGTTAGTAAACATTTGCTTCATGTGATTTTGGCAAAGGAAAAATACAACAATATGCAGTTTACAAACTTTCATTGATAGGCTTATTTATTACTCTTTTCTCTAAGTCATGTTACACAAAGATGGCCGCACGGTGGCTGAGTTAGCACATTGGCCACACAGTCAGGAGATCTGGAAGACCAGGGTTCAAATCTCCGTTGGGCATCTCTGTGTGGAGTTTGCATGTTCTCCCCGTGCGTGCGTGGGTTTTCTCCGGGTGCTCTGGTTTCCTCCCACATTCCAAAGACATGCATGTTAGGTTAATTGGTGACTCTAAATTGTCCATCGGTATGAATGTGAGTGTGAATGGTTGTTTGTCTATATGTGCCCTGCGATTGACTGGCGACCAGTCCAGGGTGTACCCCGCCTCTCGCCCAAAGCCAGCTGGGATAGGCTCCAGCATCCCCGTGACCCTAATGAGGATAAGCGGTACAGAAAATGAATGAATGAATGAATGAATGTTACACAAAGATAATTGTATGCATACCCTTTTGAAAAAATATTTTTTAGGCTTTGAGCCTGAAAGTAACTTGATTTGACAATGCTTTTTCATCTATTAGGAACACATGAGGTAACTAAGTCATCACTGGTCAGGTTTACCTACACTGGTAGGGTAATAACGCAAAATGTGACAGAGACAGAGTGTGCACTTTCATCAGAGAAATGCAAATACAACACACACCCGCACACACGTGCACACAAACACGTCCACATCCATATGGACTAATCTAACAATAGAGTGATTATGATAATATATGTGAGCATCTGAAAGTCTTTGTGAGCATGTTCACGATCAGGAAGGAAACATGGGAAGCAAGACATGCTTTCCATTAGGTCAAAATATCTACGGTACGTCGTCAGTGAAGGTGACTCACTGGTGGAGACCAAGACACGTGGCGGTGATGTCATGAATGTATCATATATCTTTTCAGTCCTTGATTTCAACACCTTTTGTTTTGCCCACCTTTCCGTTAGATACAAATACGACTTTGTAACAGCTGACAGCAGGAACTGAAAGGATCTGTAAATTTAGGATTGAGTTACATCATTGTTGGCCAGTCAGGACAGATTTTTGTGCATTTGATCCTCAAATAGTGAAAAATGTTGTAATTCAGTGTTTCTCAAAGGACTGCAATCTATTCATAGTGGTGGGAGGGTGTTGCTAGATGATATAATTATTATTTATTATTATTATTTAGTCCCCCAAAGTCTGCTGGATAGGCTTCAGCATACCCCTGCAACTGTAGTAAGCATAAGCGGTTTACAGAATGGGTGGATGGATTATTATTTATTATATTACTGTATATTATCATACAAAAGTTAATAAAAAAAATTATTATTCTAAATACTTATTACACTAATGTTATTATTAATATATTATAAGATATTAATATAGATATAATTTTCCGTGCCTCCATTGCTGAGGCAGACAGTCGTAGTTGCGGCTGCAAGGTGGTCGGTGCCAGTTGTGGCGGCAAGACCCGAACCCGATGGTGGATACCAGAGGTTAGGGCTGCACAGGAGTCCTATCAAGCATTGACGGCTTGCGGAACTCCCGAAGCAGCTGACAGGTACCGGCAGGCCAAGTGGTATGCAGCTTCGGCGGTGGTCGAGGCAGAAAACCCGGGTGTGGGAGGAGTTCGGTGAGGGTATGGAGCACGACTTTCGGTCAGCCTCGAAAAGGGGAAGCGGTCCCCAGTTCACACAGTTTACAGTGCGGACGGGGGGCTCACTGACCTCGACTTAGGATATAGTAGGACGGTGGAAGGAATACTTTGAGTCCCTTCTCAATCCCTTTGACATACCTTCCGTAGAGGAAGCGAGTCTGAGGACACGTACGTGGACAGTTCTACCACCGTGGCTGAGGTATTTGGGGTAGTTAAAACACTCCCCAATGGCAAGGCTCCGGGGGTGGACGAGTTTCGCCCTGAATTCCTCAAGGCTCTGGATTTTGGAAGACTGTCTTGGTTGACACGCCTCTTCAACATCGTATGGAAGTCAGGAACAGTGCCTATGGGCTGGCAGACCGGGGTGGTGGTCCCTATTTTTAAAAAGGGTGACCGGAGGATGTGTTCCAACTATAGGGGGATCACACTCCTCAGCCTCCCAGGGAAAGTCTATTTTGGTGGCCGCAGGATTCGATCTTTGCTTTTTGCAGATGATGTGTTCCTGTTGGCTTCATTGAGCAGTGACCTTCAACTCTCACTGGATCGATTCGCAGCTGTGAAGTGAGTGTGAAGCGGCTGGAATGAGAATCAGCACCTCCAAGTCCGAGTCCATGGTTCTCGCCCGGGAAAGGGTAGAGTGCCATCTCCGAGTCGGGGATGAGGCCCTGCCTCAAGTGGAGGAGTTTAAGTACCTCGGGGTCTTGTTCACGAGTGATGGAAGGATGGAACACGAGATGGACAGGGGGATTGATGCAGCGTCTGCAGTGATGCGGACTCTGCACCGGTCTGTCGTGGTGAAAAGAGAGCTGAGCCAAAAGGCAAAGCTCTCGATTTACCGGTCGATCTACGTTCCTACCCTCACCTATGGTCATGAGCTTTGGGTAGTGACCGAAAGGACAAGATCGCGGGTACAAGCGGCCGAAATGAGTTTTCTCCGCAGGGTGGCTGGGCTCTCCCTTAGAGATAGGGTGAGAAGCACTGTCGTCCGGGAGAGACTCGGAGTAGAACCGCTGCTCCTCCGCATTGAGAGGAGTCCGAGGAGGTGGCTCGGGCATCTGGTTGGGATGCCTCCCGAACGCCTTCCTGGGGAGGCGTTCAGGGCACGTCCAACTGGTAGGAGGCCTCAGGGAAGACCCAGGACACGTTGGAGAGACTATGTCTCTCAGTTGGCCTGGGAACGCCTCGGCATCTGCTGGGAAGAGCTGGACGAAGTGGCCGGGGAGAAGGACCTCTGGGCTTCCCTGCTTAGGTTGCTGCCCCCGTGACCCGACCTCGGATAAGCGGAAGAAAATGGATGGATGGATGGACTCGTGGAAGGGCTAAAACATGGAAAGCAATGCAATTATGTTTGTTCACAGAAATAAAAGCTCATCTGTTGCTGTTTTATGTCACAAGCAAGACTGCTTAAGGGATTTTAGAAGTCGGTGTGCTCGTTGATCACAGCGATACATTATTTCACAGCAGTCACCAAAATTATCTAATAAGACCGGGACAACTCCAAAATATTTTGCTAGTTACTTTTTTTTATAATACTCTGAATACTCCCTAAATAACGCGGCAACACCGATCCCTCTGTCGGGTCAGGTGCGTATGAGATGTTTTGCAGAGGTGGAGTTGCTGTGCAGAAAAGGAACGATGTTCAGAATTTTGGTGTACATGATTGCACCTTGCCACGGGAGTGATTGGTGGATAATGAGGAAGCTTGAGTGCATATGGGCGAATGTGACTGGACGTAAGCGTTATACTCGTAAGCATGCGTATGTGTTGCTGGTGTGGAAAGCGACGGAGAAAATGTGTGAGAGCTTATGGAATACAGTGTTGGAACCGAGAACTGCTGTTGGTGTGTCACGGTTAGCAATACTGTACAATTAAAAACCGCGTCGTACCTCTGACAGGACACTACAATAATGTGTTTTGTGCAAGGTTGTGTCTTATGTATTAGTGGTGGCCTTTTGTAGACCTTTTACTCACAAAAAATGTGATGTTGATGTGATGTGATGTAACAACGTGTTATGCACATGTCCTCGTGAATGACCATGCTTAACCCTTCCTGTGTGTATTCTTAATTCAGTCCATTCTTATCAACCAGCAGTCTGTGCCAACTTTAGGTCACTGGCAGCCTGTGGTATTTATAAACCCATGTGACTGTGTCTCAAATAGGTTTTTCCTTCCTGGTCTCAATACATCATGCTTTGCTGCACCATGCATTGATCATCCAGGGTTACAAACGTATACCACGGGTATTCCACTGGTCTCTAAGTTGGAAGCATTCCTTTTCAATCCATTATGTTATTTTTGTGTGCATTGGGTAACCGATTTAAGGTTATGAGAATAATCAAAATAATATCAGCGTAAAGTCATATTTACAAAAAGTTGGAACATCAGAAATGCTAAAAGAAACAGCTGGAATTTTTCAAGAATAAAGTCAAAATATTAAGAAAGAAAAGGTCTATTCTGATAAGAAATAAGTCGCAATTGAACATTAAAGAAAAAATTACAAGGTGTAACATCAAACATATAAAACAAAGTAAAGTTGTCATTTATGGAAAAGTAGTTTGGGAAAAAGGTTTTAATATAAATTTAATAATATTATTGGAGGCCGCACGGTGGCTAAGTGGTTCGCACATTGGCCACACAGTCAGGAGATCTGGAAGACCTGGGTTCAAATCTCCGTTGGGCATCTCTGTGTGGAGTTTGCATGTTCTCCCCGTGCGTGTGTGGGTTTTCTCCGGGTACTCCGCTTTCCTCCCACATTCCAAAAACATGCATGTTAGCTTCATTGGCC
>QODF01000077.1:618393-666127 GCA_024372805.1 Oostethus manadensis
ACCGCTTATCCTCATTAGGGTCACGGGGATGCTGGAGCCTACCCCAGCAGACTTTGGGCGAGAGGCGGGGTACACCCTGGACTGGTCGCCAGTCAATCGCAGGGCACATATAGACAAACAACCATTCACGCTCACATTCATACCGATGGACAATTTAGGGTCGCCAATTAACCTAACATGCATGTTTTTGGAATGTGGGAGGAAACCGGAGTACCCGGAGAAAACCCACACACGCACGGGGAGAACATGCAAACTCCACACAGAGATGCCTAACGGAGATTTGAACCCTGATCTTCCAGATCTCCTGACTGTGTGGCCAATGTGCTAACCACTCAGCCACCGTGCGGCAAAGAAAAGAATCATTTGTTGCATTTGTAGCCCATTCTGGCAACATACCATGATGTAACGTTCACGTTCAGAAAAACGGTGTTTGTGAATCCTCCCTCGCTGTTGGAGGAAAAATGACAGTGTTGTGTTGGTGTGGATGGCGATGGAGAAACATGTTTGCGAGTTTACCATGTTTGAATTAGGCCCTGCTGGTGGCGTGTTAAGGCCGGCAATACAGTTTTAAAAAGTGCATCAGAGTGTGTGTGTCTGTCAGCACTTAAATATGTTACTTGAGCTAAATTGCCTTCAAACGCTTGTTTCAGGCGGCTGAGTGTGTGTTAAATTAGCACTGAGGTGAGGCCCTACTGTAGATAGCTACTTGGTGGAGTTTTTGATTTGCTGCTCTTGAATCTATTCCAACGATGCAACACTCCCTCGCCGCCCCTGCTGTTGTGTTGTCATTGATTCATGAAATCTCATACAAACCGTTACAATGATGGCATCTGTATCGTCGAGCTGTCTTTTAAAACTGTCTCTTTCCCAGGGTCTCGACGAGGAGGCAATAGTTGACCATGGAAAGACCAGCTTCTCCATTCATACAAACTACGAAAAGGACGAGTTAGAAAGTAAGTCTTAAGCCATGCTCCCGCCCTTTTGTTGACCATGTGACTTCTAAATCTGCCCTTTTAGCTTTGATTTCCTTTTATTTCATGGAGGGGCACGCAGCAAAACAGCAAAACCTGTTTGTACGCAGCAAAACCGTTTCACAAGGATAAAAACCCTCACTCTTTGTTTTTTGTGGGTCTTTACTATTTTACTATTGTTTCTGTTTTTGGGATCACCAAAGTACCGTACCCCAGCCATCTTGTTCCTTCACTAGATAGCTTCATATTCATCATATCTATCCAGTGAAAGCCCGCCAATGTGAGTGGTTGTCTTCGGAAAGTCGCTAATAACCATCTATGGTGGCAACATTTGGGATGACAGTAGCTCACTTTCTCACGGAAAAGCTGAGCTTTTGAAATGCTTGCTGACCAAAAGACGCGCTCTAGAAGGTTCCTCCGCCATGTGATTGATGCGCTGAGAAACAGTGTTGTTTGATGGAGGCATGGTCTGAATAGTTTTTCTGTCTTAAAAAAAAATCTTGTCTTATTACGAATCCTTATTTGTAAATGGAATATTTTTGTATCTAGAGCATAGAAAACCTGTTTACGACCTTCTAAATACCATTTGAACATAAGAGCCTTCTAGACATGAAATCACACCTCTGTAGTCACTTTGACCCTTGTGTTACTCAATAAAGCAGGCATAATATTTTTTATCTTCTATTGTTGACTGGAGAGGATGTGCAAGGCAAGAGCTCTTCCTAGGATGCTATAAACTCTTTTGGTTGTTCTGAATACATTTCATGAACACGAGACGAGGTACAGAGAGGTACAGATTCCTTGAAATCAACGAGTCACATGTGCTGATAGCTGCTAGGAAGCCAAGCTAACCGGCTAATTGCTGAAATTTAAAGCAGTTGCCTAGCAACAATGCCAAACAAAAGAACATAAAAAAGCATTTGTTACAATTGTAAAGGATACTGGCCCTGGATACATGGATTGACCGGTAAATTGAGAGCTTTGCCAGTCGGCTCAGCTCTCTCTTCACCACGACAGACCGGTGCAGAGTCCGCATCACTGCAGACGCTGCACCAATCCGCCTGTCCATCTCACGTTTCATCCTTCCATCACTCGTGAGCAAGACCCCGAGGTATTTAAACGCCTCCATTTGAGGCAGGACCTCATTCTCGACCTGGAGATAGCACTCCACCCCTTTCCGGGCGACAACCATGGACTCGGATTTGGAGTTGCTGATTCTCATCCCAGCCGCTTCATACTCAGCTGCGAACCGATCCAGTGAGAGTTGAAGGTCACTGCTCGATGAAGCCAGCAGGACCACGTCATCTGCAAAAAGCCGAGATCGAATCCTGTGGCCACCAAACTAAAACCCCTCAACGCGCTGGCGGCGCCTAGAAATTCTGTCCATGAAAGTAATGAACAGAATCGGTGACAAAGGGCAGCCCTGGCGGAGTCCAACTCTCACTGGAAAGGGGTCCGACTTATTGCCGGCAATGCGAACCAAACTCTGACACCGGTCATACATGGAACGAACCACCTGGATTAGGTGGTCCGATACCCCATATTCCCGGAGCACTCCCCACAGTATTCCCAGAGGAACACGGTCGAATGCCTTCTCCAAGTCTACAAAACACATGTAGACTGGTTGGTCAAACTCCCATGCACCCTCAAGGACCCTGCCGAGAGTATAGAGCTGGTCCACAGTTCCACGACCAGGACGGAAACCACACTGCCCCTCCTGAATCCGAGATTCAACTATCCGGCGGATCTTCCTCTCCAGAACCCCTTAATAGACCTTACCGGGAAGGCTGAGGAGTGTGATCTCCCAATAGTTAGAACACACACTCCGGTCCCCCTTCTTGAAAAGCGGGCCCACCACACCGGCCTGCCAGTCCAGGGACACTGACCCCGATGTCCACGCGATGCTGTAGAGTCATGTCAACCAAGACACGCCCACAGCAGAGCCGGGGGCCAACAAGAATTGCCACCCCTGCCCTTCGCCTCTAATTGCCGGCAACACTAGAGTGGAACGAAGTCCAGCCCCTCTCAAGAGGACTGGTTCCAGAGGCCTTGCTGTGCGTTGAGGTGAGTCCCACTATATCTTGCCGGAATTTCTCCACCTCACACACCTTCTCAGGCTCCTTCCCTGCCAGAACAGTGACATTCCACGTACCGACAACTAGCCTCCGGAGGATCGGACCGCCAAAGCCTCCGCCCCTGGCCGACACCCAGCTCACTTAGCACCCGACCCCTTTGGCCCCTCCCACAAGTGGTGAGCTCATGGGAGGGGGTACCCACGTTTCCTTTTCAGGCTGTGCCCGACCGGGCCCCATGGGTGCAGGCCCGGCCACCAGGCGCTCGCCATCATGGCCCACCTTCACGCCTGGCTCCAGAGGGGGACCCCGGTGACCCACATCCGGGCTAGGAAAAAGTCCCATGTTTTTAATCATCAGAGTCTTTTGAGCCACTCTCTGTCTGGTCCCTCCCCTAGGACCTGTTTGTCATGGGTGACCCTACCAAGGGCATGACAGCCTCCGACAACGTAGCTCCTAGGATCATTGGGTCATCGGGACATGCAAACTCCTCCACCACGATAAGGTGGTGGCTCAGGGGAGGAGATTGCGTTGCGCGCTGCTCTTAAAGAGGTTAAAAACCCTATGGCAGATAATAAAGCACTACAGTTGAATGACAATGCTGCCTTGCGCGCTGTTCTTAAGAAAGCTAAAAACCATATAGAAGAAAATAAAGCATTATGCAGAATGATATCAAGACATTATTGGAAGACAATGCCACCTGGCACACCACTCTGGAGGAAGAGAAAGATGTAAAGGATAACATCACTGAGCAAATGACAACTATAATTGATGAGATGGATCAGAATTCACGAATGTGAACGGTGTAATTCTCACAGGGCTCAGAATTACACAGAGGTCAAAAGATAGGGAAGCTCATAACAGAGGAGAACCAGATGGAATGAATGTTCCTTCAGCAAAGCAACGGATTGGATATCGGTATCAACACCATTGACACTTGCATCCCGCTGCATGGCAGAAACAACACCACACCGGTCATCACGTTTACCAACAGGGAATTCAAAACTGAACTGCTGAAACAGAGGAAGAACTTGAAAGGCACAAACATCTACTTAAATGAACATCTGACAAAATGCAACTCTTGACATCTCCAAGAAAGCACGAGACTTGGGGAAGCAGGGAAAGATAAAAAGTACTTGGAGCACCAACAAAAAAATATACATTAAACCACATGGAGGTCCAGTAGAAGCAGGACTGCTTGTTGTCAAAGATAACACAACGATCTGGATACATACTAAACATCACATAATCATGACAAAGGATAAAGGAGGATACGCATAAAAACAGTAAGAAGGATTACATTCAATAAAACAAACATTGATAGCAACGTTGAAAGGGCCCGCTCAACAAAGTATTAAAATTAGGAACCCATGTACTTACATTTAATGACACTCACAGTGCAACACCAAGATGTTGATGCAAAAATAAAAAGGGAAAGAGGGAAGGAAAGAGAAGGGAAAAAAAGCAAAAATAGAAAAAAGAAAAATAGGATATAGGCATGAATGTGTGTATATATATATATATATATATAATTTATATANTAACACTCCTAGTATTTGTTAATATAATTCACTTAAACGATGAACAACTTAGTGTCTGCCTCCTTTCCTATGCACTATTCTCTATGGGTCGTGCAGGTGCTGTTGTAATGAGGCGTTCAAGTGCTCTGTTTTCAATTTGTATTCACATATCCCCCATGGCAATTTGCTTTATATGTGTACGCCACTTTGGGAAAGTAGACATTACACTACCAATTACAGTGTTTTGCTGGATGTGAATGTACTACTTGGTTTGCCCTGAGAAATCGTCTGTAATGAGTAGACTTTTATTTCACTCTTTTGGTGTTATATGCATGTAGTCCATTTATTCCTACACTTAATGCTGTTTAACACTTGTTCCCTGCAGGCCACAGAGCGGTGTACGTAGGCGTTCATGTTCCCCTTGGAAGGGAAAACAAGCGGAGGCATCGGCACCGAGGACACAAGCACCACAGAAAAAGAAGGGACAAAGATTCGGATGACGGAAAGGAAAATGACAGAGAATCTCCCACTTATGGTTAAAACTGAAACCTTATGTGTCTTTTTGCACTTGCTCTCTACTAACACTTTGGCCCGAAAATCATCGCTCTACTCGGTCTTACCATTATGAGCATCACAGTGTATGTCACACTTCCTGCGCTGCGCGTACTTTATATTTGGTAGCCTTTTATTACTGTATTATTTGTTCATACACTCCCAGGAGTTGCCTCGGACAAGCAGGAGCAGATTACAGCAAAGACTGTAACGACAACATACCTTACGTATACATAGAGCTACAGTATGTGTGTACCGGTGTTGGGTGGGGCATTTTGTACCTAAGCCGTCATTATCCTGTCAGTAATAACCGAAAACACAATATAAGAATTGGGGATGAATACCAATATTACTGATATTACTAAAGCAAGCAACACAGTCAAACCTTAATCTTTCAATAAAAGCATGACACAAACATCAACATATTTGAGTAAAATAAAAATCACAATCGCCACTCACTCATAAGCACTACTTTTGAAAGATGTCCAGTGGCGCATTTATACATAAAAATATATATATAACCTGACATATTTCTTCATATTACCCACACAGAACAGAGGTCTCCTTTTTTGTGTTAGATCAGTGAAGTGCACAACAGCTAAGCACTGCCGTGTTCATGGGATGAGGCGTTAAAATGCACTCTGTACCACAGAGTTCCACATAGGCTTTCAGACATGAACCATTCAGAGGATACAAAAATGCTGACATTGTAGGCCTACTAGCTGGCCCTGTAATGAAAATCTGAAATCGGATTGGTTAACGAAACAGCACTCCCGAGTGCCACCACAGCCAAGTAATAAAAATATTTCTCACAAAAACACCATAACGTGAGTAACCTTGGGATTATTCTAGATTCAGACATTTCGGTAGTCACATGAGCCCAGATGCAGGATGCTCTCCTATCTTAAAAACACTAATTTGCTAATTTGAATTAACGTTATGTGCAGTCTAAAAAGCTTGGGTTCTCAGGTCTTTACATTTAGAATTAACGCGCTATGAAGTGTTGTTCGCATACAGTATGAGCGAAAGTCCCAAATACCTTTCTGTCCTCTTAATTCCACTCTCATGTCGGCTGGCCGAGTACGTGTTCACAGGGTCAGAAGCGTCATGTATGGAAAGCCTGCCCTCGGGTACTTTGCTGTGAAAGTCCAGAAAACATGAGATAAGAATCTACAGTGAACACCTTGAATTTGTATTAACTGGGTCTACTTTTTTGTGGTTTAGTTTTGTATGCTGCTATGTTCGCTGCATATTTAATAGTCTCCATCTATTTGGGTAAAGTATATTTGAAAGAGCAGTAAAAACAAATAGACCAATTGCTGTTTTCCATCAGACATGACAGGAAGATTTCCAGCTTTGTTTTAGTCAAAATTGTCATTCCTTGTGCAGAATTCTTCAGTGTGAACATACAGTGTGGATTTCTTTGTGTATGCAAATTTTTTTTCCACCCCCCCCTATTGGAGATAAAATTTGAAAACCACTGGTGTATGTACAGTAGAGCGTAAATGAAGCAACTGTTGCCTGCTAGTTCTTCTTTTTCTACAACAGACACTCCATCCCAGCGGGTACAGTTCATTCTGGGCTTGGAGGATGACGACTTGGAGCACGTCCCCCATGACCTCTTCACTGAGTTGGATGAGCTCTCCTTCAGAGATGGCAGCGCCACTGAATGGAGGGAAACTGCCAGGTCAGGCTAAATACGCTACGAAATGCAATCTTTGGTGGCATGTTGCATTATTTCATAAAATACAAAATATGCTTAGGTCTTACGTGCTGCATGATACAATTTGACAAATTCTGTGGGGTTCCAATCCTCACACACACAGTGCCGGTTACTAGTGTACATACACTCGTTGTGGTCTTGAATGGAGTTTAGGGTTCGAATGTTATAATGTCAATGTGTTTTCAATCAACAACAGGCCTCCTGGGCCTCATTTGAGGTTCTTTTAGATCAGGAACCACTTCATGGGGTGAACAAGACAAAATACTTTGGCATCAATTTGGACAAACACATAAAGTTTCAAAGTCCTGTCAACCATGTTTGCACAAATGTGAAATCAAATCTGTTTCCATTTTTTCAGAAGAGAGTGACAGTACCTCACGGTGCTGCTTTATGCACGTGCATGGAATGGTGTCTTCACATCTGTCCTATTGCATCACAGCAGGGTCTCAAACATCAGCTTCCACTCAGGAGCCAGTAATCTCCTTGTATAAAAAAGCAGTGAAGATTTTTAATAAGAAACCGACGATATATGCAGACACGCTCTTAAGGCTGTGCAATTAGTTGAAAGGGGGGGGGTGTGAAGTGTCTGATGGTGACTTTACAAACACAAACCTATTTTGTACAAACTTTTTGTTTCAAGGATTTGGCAATCCTGTTAATCACCAAACTAATAATTAGTTCTATGTAGAGCTGCAACGATTAATCGGTGATCAAAATATTTTATTTTTATTATCGGCAACTATTTTGGTAATCGATGGTTTCATTTAAAAATGTACTATAAATATCCTGATGTCAGCCACTCAAATGTAACTATTTCTTAATTTCCTTAGTCATCTATGGAAGCAGATATATTATCTTTGTGTTTCAGGCAAAACAAGATACTCTCTGGTTTTGCTCTCCATTTTAAGGCTCTGGAGATCATTTTAGCTTAACAACCAACATTTTTTGCACCTCTTAGTTTAGTTTTCCCCTCTGCAATCACCTTTTTAAATCAAAGCACACTGTTCTTTTGAACAATGTCTTGAACGACCCAGAGAAATGCATGTTCAGCAATAATAGTACCAGTTATAATTAATTAATTAACGTGTCTAAAACCATGGCCGATCTGGATTTCTCTACTGAGACTGCTGCCCCTGTGTCCAAGACCCCGATAAGCAGAAGAAAATGTGTGGATCAATACAAGAAAAAAAAAATACCAGAACAAACTTGAAATATTTGGAAAATGCATTACAAATTTTCACCTTTATCACCAAGGGAGTGGTTGGCATCTTGGCCACACAGTCAGGAGATTTGGAAGACCAGGGTTTGAATCTCCGTTGGGCATCTCTGTGTGGAATTTGCATGTCCTCCCCGTTTGTGTGGGTTCTCTCCGGTTTCCTCCCACATTCCATAAAGACGCATGTTCCTTTAATTGGCCACTCTAAATAGTTGTGAATGATTGTATATTCCTGCGATTGGCTGGTGACCAGTCCGGGGTGTGCCCCACCTCTCGCCAAAAATCAGCTGAGATAGGCTCCCCAGAATATAAAAGTAACTCTTGCATCCTTTCGATTTTCAGTATGTGACCCCTGGTGGAAAAAGTTGAGTCACCTCTGGTTTAGCTTGTAAAGCATAATACTGTAATAACTGTTTGGTTTAGTTTTTTTTAGTAAATCTCTACCATGCAGGCTGTCTTTGAAACTGTGCTTGGTCAACCAGGATGACCAGGATTTAGTAGATTAATTATTCCATCTTTACATACCACCATATGTTTTTGGTATGATCCACTGTTTTTGATTGGGCAATGAGAGAGACTTTCCTCATGAATCATCTCATTTCCTAGCAACGCACATGCATAATGAAAATTAATGAATGTATTAATGTTGATTGCAATGTTGTGTGTGTGTTTGCAGGTGGCTCAAGTTTGAAGAAGATGTGGAGGATGGAGGGGAAAGATGGAGCAAGCCCTATGTGGCTACGCTGTCGCTGCACAGTTTATTTGAATTGCGTAGCTGCATCCTCAATGGCACGGTCATGCTGGATATGAGGGCCAACAGTATTGAGGAAATTGCTGGTGAGTCTTGTTTCACCTTTTCTTTGCATTCTCGCTTTGGTTTTAAATGTTGCATATAATATCGTCAGTTGTCTTTTTCTTCTTAATCTGATTCCTGTCGTGTAAGCAATAATCAGTTAATTAAAATTGAGCCATTAAATATTTTTTTTACACAGTCCTGCTATTTTTGATACTTTCCATTGAAGTTACCATGAAAGAAACATAATATTTGCACATATAAATACTAAAAAATGGCCACAGTACAAATTATAATACAGCTTTTGACCTATCAAAACTTGAAATATATTTAAATGTGTCCGCTTGCTCCACAGCTAACGTTTGGCACCGTATTATGCCAAAATCATCGTGCTTGTCGGCTTTGGTGTCATACGTGACGTGTTGGAAAGCATTTACAGTATTTCCATCCCCAGCTGGGCAGCTTTATTAAGAGGAAATGCAACTCATGGAACCGGTTCATGTGGAGTAATTACACGTTCCTTTTCCATTGGAACAAGACACACAGTCTTTACTGCTACCGCTTTGTTTGGTTTGTTTTTTAAAGTTTATTTTTATTTACCAAAAACATTCAGTAATCCCTTGTTTATCACGGTTAATTGGTTCCAAACCGAACTGCAATAAGTGAATTTCCACCAAGTATGATTCCTGATTTTTAAATGGAAAATTTCCGGTTTTAGAGCATGGAAAACCTAATTGCGACCTTCTAAATACGGTTTTTAACATTATTAGAGCCCTCTAGACATGAAATAACAGTCCTATCGTCAACTTTACACTTTTCTTCCTATGAACAAGACAGGGGGAACACTGGGAGAGTTCCTTGTTCTTCGATTTGTTTCTTTACTTCGGGTTCTTTACAGTACTTCCTGCAACGGCTATTGTCTCATCAATGTAACATTGACACCTAGTGACCAGGGTAGAATACTGCATATCTTCACGATGTCTTTGAATGCGTCTTCTGAAAGACTTATATTTGTGTTTTAGTTCATTTAGCCATTTTTATGCAAGAAAATGCTTAATTTAGACAAACATACACAACATTTTCTTAAATATGCATATTTTTGAGTAACAGTAAGCCACATTTGACTACAAAAGAGCGATGCTTCATTCATATATTTCTGAGAAATTGTGGTAGACTGAAGCTGCGAAATTGTAATCGCAAAGTGTCCAGGGATTGCTGTACCTGGTTAAAGACTACATGGGAAATATGGTAGCTCCAATCTGATTGAACCTTGTTTGTCTGATTCAGACATGGTGATCGACAGCATGGTGGCCTCAGGCCAGCTCAAGGCGGACCTGCGGGCGAAGGTGCGAGAAGCCATGCTGAAGAAACACCACCATCAGAACGAGAGGAAGCTCAGTAATCGCATCCCTCTGGTGCGCTCCTTTGCTGATATAGGCAAGAAACATTCTGACCCACTCTTGCTTGAAAGAAACGGTGAGATCCTGCAGTGCACTCATTTTTCTTTTTCCCCCACGGTATTGAAATATACAGACGTATTTCTAAAAATGCACTCTTTATATCCTTTAACGTGTGCATAGAAGGTGGATGGTAAAAGTGAGTACCATCTAGATGTTGATCAATAGTGACGCAATAGGTCCCACCATAGTGAAAGAGAAATCTGGGTGCTCATAATTGTTTGTTTGGCTGGCTTGGTTTGAAATACTTGCTTTCACATCATATTGATACCCAGAAATTGATTTCCTGTTTGAACTCGTGCATGGCTGCAGTTAAGATTATGATGAAAGTGTGTTCTCATATTGATTGGTGGTGATGGCAATAGCTGCGGTGTAGATGAATGCTGTGAGCCACGTGAGTGTGAACTCTGCAAGGTTTGTCATGGGGGTTGGTTGCATAGGTATTGCATTGTCTGGCATGCAAGCTGAAGATTTTCCTAACCAGTTACACAATCTAGCTTGACTGAGACGGGTTTTTGAGTGTTGCGGACACCCCTCCCTTTTTTCACGGAATTATTTGTGTTGTGTCCAGCACTAAACTTGCAGTGTTCTTTTTGTTCACCGGATGCATGTCTGCAATGTTTCCTGCTTCGTACACTTTCTGACTGGCTCCATCAGATACCATCCTTTTGACGTATTTCGACTTCATATGTTTTCCCTATCTGCTCCGCCCTTTTTCCTCCTCCTCCATTTCCCTGCCTTCTTTCTCCTTTTTACCATTGTCTCCCCTATTAGGAGAGGGCCTGTCCTCTTCGCGTCTCTCTCTCCACAAGCCAGGAGCACCCTCTTCTGCTTCTAACCTGGTTCAGAGACAAGAGTCCCGAGTTTCCATCCTACTCAACCAGCTCCTGCCCTCCTCTTCCTCCATCACGGGTCGTTCCCCAGGTCCCTCGCCACTCACCACCCCTCAAAGCACCCCTGCGTTGTTCAGACGTGCCTCCCCGAGTCCCCAGTGCAGCCGTGGATCAGGCTTCGGCCCTCATAGCATCCCAGAGGTGGTAGTATCGCCCCCCAATGATGACGACCCGCCAAATTCTGCAGAGGAGGCGGCCGCATCGCCACAGCTCAGCCGGCAATCATCCTGTGCATCCCAGGGGCATGAGCAGCTGCCCTTAGAAGGCAATTATCTGTGTAGCCTGCCAGTGTGAGTCACAGCGTGAACAGAAAACACTAGGACTAGCATGAAAGCTCTGTGTGGCCATCTCACCTATCTCACTCACAACTCACTTTCTAAAGCATCCGCGCAACTATATTTGCCTTCAGTACTGTGCAAAACGTCTGACGTTACAATGTGAAGCGTTCATTTGCAAAACCACGTCTTTTGATTGTTTTCTAATAAAGAATCTGCATCTCATTGTAGATCTCAACCAAATGGGCCGCTGCAGATGATATACCATTACAGTGTTTCCCACACGTTATAGTCTAGTATGCATAATTGGCTATGATGCATGTGTATGTCGATTTTTATGGATGAAATACACAAAAATGTACTGTACTCTTAATGAAATAAACGCAATATTTGCATCTCCTAGGCTTATACAGTAATCGCTCGTTTATTGCAGTTAATTTGGTCCTGTGATAAGTGAATTTAGGTATCCAAGTAGGATTCTTTCTTTATAAAAATGCATACACAAGAAGAAACTGTAACAGGCAGCGCCAAATCAATATAAGGTGGTTCAAAACTATTAGTGGCGGATTGTGGCAAATAAATGAATGTATGGGAAACACTGAATTAGGATAGTGGATAATAGTCGTTAAAACGAAAAAGCTAGTGGCGGCCTAAGATTTTTCCACAGTACTGTACATGACACGCTTCCACATCTTCTTGTTTTCTACAGCCATCCCTTTTTACATGTCTCAAACCCCCCTATGCCTCTTTGCCATCTAAACCGCTTGGTCCCTGTGCAGCCTTTCAAAGCATTCCTCGGTGTCTTGCTCGATGAAAATGCTTTGGTCACATATCATGTGTGGGATGTATTTAATAGGGGTGTCATGAAACACCCCATTCACGATACAAGACGATGTCCATGAGTACTAGGCGAGACAAGATTTTACATTACTTATAAAAAAGAGTACCATGGAAATAAATTACTAGACAAACATTTTTATGGAATTGCAAAACAATGCAGGTGTGGCATTTGTTGTCCCTCAAATTGACACTAAAGGGATATTGTCAGCATTTTTTAGGCAACCAATGCACAGAGTAAATTCTCTTCCTGCTTGTTTGGGCTCAAAAGACAAGGAAAACAGACACACATGTGTTACGGGTACCGGACCTAAGGGAATCAGGACCAGTAGCAAAGATCACACAGGCTAGGGGGGACAGTGTAGCCAATAAAAATGAAATAATGGAGAGATCCAACGTTAGTGTCATGGTTGAGCTTGTTTATTAATCAGCGGCGCGTAACTAAAGCTAACCGCTGTATCAATAAGCACTAAGCACCATCCGCTGGCATTAAAAATTTCATAGCAATGTCGCAATTAAATACAGTACACAGAAAACAGTAGTCTGTGAGGTTCAATTATTAATACAGTTGCAATCAAAGTGTGTGGTGGCGGCTGTTTAATTCACAATTCTGCATGTAGCATTTCCCACTTCCTACGCAGGCACATGGCGTGGAGGGCAACGAAATTATCCAGTTCATTAGCATTTGTGGTTAATTATTTAATTTATTATCATGTGTGCGTTGAAGCTGAATAGGAGTCAAGCTGCCTTTAAGTGCTGAGCAAAATTGCTTTGCCAAAGGAAACTTCCATCCATCCATTTTCTTCCGCTTATCCGAGGACGGGTCGCGAGGGCAGCAACCTAAGCAGGAAAGCCCAGACGTCCCTCTTCCCGGCCACTTCGTCCCGCTCTTCCCGGCGGATGTCGAGGCGTTCCCAGGCCAGCTGGAAGACAAAGTCTCTCCAACATGTCCTGGGTCTTCCCTGTGGCCTCCTACCGGTTGGACCTGCCCTGAAAATGCATTACACCTCCCCAGGAAGGCGTTCAGGAGGCATCCTAAGCAGATGCCCGAGCCACCTCATCTGGCTCCTCTCAATGCGGAGGAGCAGCATTTCTACTCCGAGTCTCTCCCGGATGACAGTGCTTCTCAGCCTATCCCTAAGGGAGAGCCCAACCACCCTGCGGAGAAAACTCGGTTCGGCCGCTTGTTATCGCGATCTTGTGCTTTCGGTCACTACCCAAAGCTCATGACCATAGGTGAGGGTAGGAACGTAGATCGACCGGCAAATTGAGAGCTTTGCCTTTCGGCTCAGGTCTCTTTTCACCACGACAGATCAGTGCAGAGTCCGCATCACTGAAGACGCCGCACCAATCCGCCTGTCCACCTCGCGTTCCATCCTTCCATTACTCGTGAACAAGACCCCGAGGTATTTAAACTCTTCCACTTGAGGCAGGACCTCATCCTTGACCCGGAGATGGCATTCCACCCTTTCCCGGGCGAGAACCATGGACTGGACTTGGAGGTGCTGATTCTCATCCCAGCCGCTTCACATTCAGCTGCGAACCGATCCAGTGAGAGCTGAAGGTCACGGCTCGATGAAGCCAACAGGACCACATCATCTGCAAAAAGCAGAGATCGAATCCTGCGGCCACCAAACTGAAACCCCTCAACGCCCTGGCTGCGTCTAGAAATTCTGTCTATGAAAGTAATGAACAGAATCGGTGACAAAGGGCAGCCCTGGCGGAGTCCAACCCTCACTGGAAACGGGTCCGACTTATTGTCGGCAATGCGAACCAAAGTCTGACACCGGTCATACAGGGAACGAAACACCTGGATTAGGTGGTTTGATACCCCATATTCCTGGAGCACTCCCCACAGTATTCCCCAAGGAAATACTTCTTGAAAAGCGAACCACCACCCCGGTCTGCCAGTCTAGGGGCACCAACCCCGACGTCCACGCGATACTGCAGAGTCGTGTCAACCAAGACACGCCCACAACATCTTGAGTCGAGTTCAGCATAAGCGTTTGGTGTATAAGCGCAAACAACAGTCAGGACCCGTCCCCCCACCCGGAGGCGTAGGGAAACTACCCTCTTGTTTACCGGGTTAAACTCCAACGTGCAGGCTTGGAGCCAGGGGGCAACAAGAATTGCCACCCATGCCCATCGCCTCTCATTGCCGGCAACACCATAGTGAAACAAAAGTCCAGCCCCTCTCGAGAGGACTGGTACCAGAGCCCTTGCTGTGCGTAGAGGTGAGTCTTACTATATCAAGCCGGAATTTCTCCACTTCACGCAGCAGCTCAGGTTCCTTCCCCGCCAGAGAGGTGACATTCCACGTACCAACAACTAGCTTCTGTAGCCGAGAATCGGACCGCCAAGACCTCCGCCTCCGGCCGCCACCCAGCTCTCCATGCACCCGACCCCTTTGGCCCCTCCCACAAGTGGTGAGCTCATGGGAGGGGGTACCCACGTTACCCCATGGGTGCAGGCCCGGCCACCAGACGCTCGCCATCGTGCCCCACTTCCAGGCCTGGCTCCAGAGGGGGGCCGCAACCGGGTGAGGGAAAACGAAGTCCCTTTGTTACTGTGCATCATTGGGGTCTTTTGAGCCACTCTTTGTCTGTTCCCTCCCCTAGGACCTGTTTGTCATGGGTGACCCTACCTAATGAATATTTATTTTTTAATTTTAATTTTAATTTTTGTAAATTAATTTTTGTATCTATAGATTATATTTTGATATCTAAATCGCAACAGACTATAAGTCTCAGGACCATCCACACAATGAAAATAAGTGTGACTTATAGTTCGGAAAATATGGTATGAGGTGGCAAAAAAACATCATCCACAATCCTTATGTGAGACATGTACACACGTTTTTGTCTTTTTTGTGCGTGCTCCGGGTAAATAGGGAAAACTGCTAGCACAAAGCATCTAACAAACATTGACAAAATAAAAGCGTCATGAAACAGTCACTGACAAGGTCCGCTCTCACTGGGATCTGATCTTCAGAACCGTGATTGGCTGCTGAGCCGTTTTACTTTAAAGACCAGATCAAATCCGCTTCCGCCACGAGATCGACCTGATCCAGGTTGCCGTATAACATTCTTAACTCTTGGTCACACTCCAACATGGTAGGTGCGGTAATGCTCCTCAAAGCTGGTTGCCACTCAACTCCCGCCACCCGGAAGAAGAATAAAACGCAACACCACCATGCAGACATCTCTGCGATCTTTAATTGATGAAGTAATATCTGAAAAACAGCAATATATTGAGGGAGCCATAATCGAACCGCAATATTGTGAGGGACTGTAAATGAATGAATTCCTCTGATGTCTGGTGATTATTTTATAAGCTATGCTATGATTTGAAATACTTTTTCAAATATAACCGACATGTTAGATATTTTGGGCAGCACGGGTGGATAAATGGGTAGCAAAATGACTATCAGAGAAGAGATGTACCTGAGAAAAGTTATACAACTTGTTTACACCCAGGTCCTTGTTCATTGTATTTTGTGTTTGTTCGTTTATTTGCTAAGCCGCACGGTGGTCGAGTGGGTAGCACATTGGCCTCACAGTCAGGAGATTCAGGGTTCGAACCTCCGTTGGGCATCTCTGTGTGGAGTTTGCATGTTCTCCCCGGGCGTGCGAGGGTTTTCTCCGGGGACTCCGGTTTCCTCCCGTGTTCCAAAAACATGCATGTTAGGTTAATTGGTGACTCTAAATTGCCCGTTAGGTATGACTGTGAGTGTGAATGGTTGTATGTCTTTGTTTGTCTATATGTGCCCTACCATTGACTGGCGACCAGCCCAGGGTGTACCCCGCCTCCCTCCCATATTCAGCTGGGATAGGCTCCAGCATACCGGAATTGGAACGTTATCGTTGATACCAGCCTGAGTTTTACTCAGTATCAAATTGGAAAAGAAATCAGTGGTAGTAGTGGCATGAGGTGTTGTTATTGAGGCTTTGTTAGCGAGACGCTACACATTGTGAGCTGTCACTACACCAGAAAAGTAGTTCTTCAGTGTCAGCTCCTACAAAAACATTATTGCTGTAGCTTGGTTAAAATACAATATTTAAATTAACATTAACATACAAAAATTTACATTTTTGGAGGGCTTCATATAGTGAAAAAGTGTGTTCTGTTACGTGCATTGTTAGCTGCTTGCTGTTTTTTTATCTTTAGATTGGGAGAAAGTGTGCTCATGTATCACATAATGATTGTGGATGATGGCCAAAGTTTCTAAAAAACAAAAACGTGCACTTTTCCTTTAAACTTGCTTTCATTCGGAGTACCCGCAGCCTTGCATCATTTTGTACCCGTTCTCTCCATCGGCTTTGAATCATTCTTTTACGTATTTCTTTTAAAGTTAGTGTTGGCGTGCCACACAGCTTGTCATGAACACGAGAGCTTGGACGGTCATTTCACGAGCGACGGTGAGAGCGCCAAGAGAGACTTTTATTTCCTCCTTGTCGGTTTATTATTAGACGGGAGTTGGCGTGTGTGGGTCTGTGCTGGTGTCATTCTGGGAATGGCTCCATACCAACATGTGGGACATGAGAACAGGCTATCACTTGTTGAACCTGACAGGTTGTGCAAAGGGGTCATCTTATTATAGCTGCTAAGCTCCTGTAATTGCATCCCCTTTCAAGGAGGATGTATACTTTTTTTCTTCACAGCCCAACAAGAGCCAAGTGGCTTGACTTTAGCATAGGGGTTACCCCGCTTGAATGGGATTATCAAGCTGTGATCATAAGTCTACTTAGTGTGCCTGGGTGGAAGGTGTCCTTATTGTTGGTAAGATTTGTTTTGTTCGTTACTTACACTGAAGCACACGTTTCTCAGACATGTTTAGCTGTTACTCATGCTGATCTATCTACCGTCCAGGGACCAAACATTTTTATTTTTTAACCATCTCACTTCAATGTTTGGGCCGAGGGCAGACAGAATTGTTAAACAGCGGGGTGGCGCCTAGATTAACATCTGGGTCATTAACACCGTGCACAGAACACCCGGAAGACACTAAAATGAGCAAATCAGCAATCTTGAAGATCTTGACTCGCTTCTGTCACTCGTTTATTTCCTCAAGCAGCGGAGAAGACGCCTATTCGGTACGACGGGGTCAAAGGTCACTTTCTTAAAAAGGAACGGAGGGTAGAATTTACGTATAAATAAATTAATTCATTTATGATGTAGATCGGAAAAAATGAGCTTCACCAGCTTGAATGACCAGCAGCTGGTACTGAAAAGGAAAATACATGTGGAAATATAAAGAGAATCAATACTAACAAAATATACACTTTTTTTTTTCTTTTGTCTTTGCGTTTTCCATTTTGTCATTGCTTTTGCTTGACACAGCCGGTAAATGCAATAAAAAAAAGGGAAAAGACAAAGACAAAACAGGAAAATCAACGACTAAATGGAAAAAACAAAGACAATACAGAACAGGCAATGACAGAGTGGGAAAAGAAAATGTTTAAAGGTATCCAGAAAATGTACAAAAACCCAGGCAAGATTTTGGTGTGGATTTGTGACAAAACACACTAACCTCTTTGCATTTTTCTTTTTGGACACATCAGAGCCACCCGCAGATTACTGGACGAGTGACAAATCATGAGCCGCACTCTAATTGCTTGATCGGGTTGTCTGGAGTATGACTTTTCATGGTTCCTTCGTACTGTTACTGCAATCCGAAACCAATTGCATTGGTCATGCAGGAGATAAACAGCAATACGTTTCAAATCCTTCTTCGGAGACAAAAAGCAGTCGGTCACACAATTTCAGTTATGTATTTTAATCCTCATCTGCTGAGTCATCACTGTTGAAAAGGTTGTTGTGGGTGAGCATTCCGGGGTTTAGCCTTCCTTTGGCGGATGCAACCTAGGCTAATCCCTCTCTTATTCCTAGAGGCTTTGCCGGGTATGTGAGCAATCAGGCTCCTGTTCACTAGTCACCTCTCCCAAGCAGCGACATCGGGGGCCTCAGGCTTGCATGGTATTTTGTGGCCCCCATCTTTATGTGAAAGTTTAATGTTAGTGCGGCCCTTGAGTTTTATATAATCGTGCCCTCGAGACAGCCCATCACTCGACCATAAAACAGGCTAATAACAACAAACAAGACACTGTTAATAAGGGGGGTGCACAATAAACACTGATGTCATCTCTAACATGCAACTAGCAGACATTTGTAGGAAAATCCCGCAAAGGACACTGGGAAGCAGGAAGTGCTCCCAGCAACGCTACAATATGAATGGCACAGTCTTGTGTGCGTAGCGGACAAAGCTACCCATCAAAGTGGGGTGTGACGTTGACTGGACTTGATGCTGAAAGAGAAACATTGTTCAATGAGTGGAAGTTACGGCAGCGTTGCCATGTAGGTTTTTCGTCTGTGCCTGGCTACACGACACGACACGGACATTCGTCCCAGCGCGCTGTTCACGTCCAAAAAAGGGTTTTGAGTTGCTGCCCAGCGTGAGATTATACGATTTGTATAGGTTATCTCTCTCTCCGAATAAATCAAAGTGATGCGTGCCCGGCGAGGTAAAACAAGGGTGGGGAACCCGTTGGTGTGGTCTGCGGTCTGAGTGTCTGAGTCTGCGGCCCCCCATCCGATTCCATGTTAAATGGAAAAAAAGAAAAGGTATGGATGGCATGGCAGTAGTTGGGGGTTGCGTCTGGTTCAGAGTGCGCCTCACGTGGATCTGGTCTGGTTCAGAGTGCAGATCGCATTAATGGATTCTGCTTGTTTTTTTTATTTTTTTTTATCTCGCAGCGCAGCCTAAAATACTGTACACCCAGGTCCTTGTTAATTGTATTTTGTGTTTGTTTATTTGTTAGGCCGCACGGTGGTCGACTGGGTAGCACATTGGCCTCACAGTCAGGAGGTTCAGGGTTCGAACTTCCGTTGGGCATCTATGTGTGGAGTTTGCATGTTCTCCCCGTGCGTGTGTGGGTTTTCTCCGGGTACTCCGGGTTCCTCCCCCATTCCAAAAACATGCATGTTAGGTTCATTGGCGACTCTAAAATGTGCCCTGTGATTGACTGGCGACCAGTCCAGGGTGTACCCCGCCTCCCGCCCACAGCCAGCTGGGATAGGCTCCAGCATACCCGCGACCCTAATGAGGATAAGCGGTATAGAAAATGAAATGATGAATGATTATTTGTTCATTGATTGATTGAGGATTTTATTACTTGTTTACAGCAGTTTCCTAGTGTTGTGTTAAGAAATAAGACGTTTAGAAGATTGGGTTAAAAAATAATAATAATAAATTGCATGTGCGCGTAGGCTGCGACCCAGCCTCAGCCAGACTCCGCCTCTTGTGGCCTAAAGGTAAATTGAATTTGACACCCCGGATCTACATACTTTACTTCTGGGCACCATTACTAGGGTAGGAATTGCATGCTTGCATAAATGGCACATTTCCATGTAGTAAATTTGAACTA
This sequence comes from Oostethus manadensis, assembly GCA_024372805.1. Classification (NCBI taxonomy): domain Eukaryota; kingdom Metazoa; phylum Chordata; class Actinopteri; order Syngnathiformes; family Syngnathidae; genus Oostethus; species Oostethus manadensis. Next base: position 638,127 of record QODF01000077.1, read on the forward strand.
GGCACGGATGGCTTTGGTGTTGGACTGATGACCGATGTGTGCTGATAGCCAAGGAATCATGGGTAAATCATGGGTTTCAAATAATGAAAATCATGTTTTCTCTTGCATAGATTACAGATTTATATTGCAATACATCATTCAAAGTATGTATGGTAATTTTGAAGAGGCTGCAAGTTTTCACTTTGGAAATGGAAATTCAGTTTTGGAATGTTTAATTGTGGTGATATGGATTTATGATTTTTTTACTTTCATGTCTGATTTCAGTCATTCATTCATTCATTCATTTCCTATACCGCTTATCCTCATTAGGGTCACGGGGATGCTGGAGCCTATCCCAGCAGACTTTGGGCGAGCGGCGGGGTACACCCTGGACTGGTCGCCAGCCAATCGCAGGGCACATATATACAAACAACCAGTCACACTCACACTCATACCTACGGACAATTTAGAGTCACCAATTAACCTAACATGCATGTTTTTGGAATGTGGGAGGAAACCGGAGTACCCGGAGAAAACCCACACACGCACGGGGAGAACATGCAAACTCCACACAGAGATGCCCAACGGAGATTTGAACCCAGGTCTTCCAGATCTCCTGACTGTGTGGCCAATGTGCTAACCACTCAGCCACCGTGCGGCCATTTCAGTCATTAATCAAAAAATGCTCATGTTTTAGTAAACCATATAGCGGAATCCCTTCATTCAAATGTATTCAAATGTAACAGTTTGCACAAACTGACAGATTTTCTGACAAAAACTCATACAATTTGTATCATAGTAGTTCACAGTCATTGCTAAAAGTTTTGAGAATGATATTGGTTTTCACAAAGTTTGCTGCTTCAGTATTTTTAGATATTTTTGTCAAATGTTTCTGTGTTGTCGCTTTTGCCACTTTGATATAACTTTTGCTTCTGGAAAAAGCGTTGTTCATCACTAAATTGTTCTTGGATGGTGGGAGGACCTGCTTCTGGATGTTGTGTTAGTACCAGTTCTTATTTATGACTGCGTTCTTAGGTAAAATTGTAAGTGAACCTACTTTCTTGGCTGAGAAGCAACGCCACACATGAAACATTTCAGGATGCTTGCCTGTTGGCATGACACAAGCACTCACCTTGTCCTTATGCTGGATGCCTCCATCAATCAGAAAGTGGACTTCTAGGAGAAAATAGGTTTACACCAGTGGTCAGGAGTCCAATACCTTTATATTTAACATTAATATGACAGTGGTTAACTACTCTAGTGTCTAGTTTTTGTGCAGTATAGCACGCAAACCAAAAGAAATTCTACACAAATCAGCATCCTGGAGTGATTGCATTCAAACTTTAAAAGAAAATTAGTACTTAGCTTCACAAATTCTATGATGAAGATGATGGTCGTGTATTATTATTATTAAAATGATGACTAAAATATTAAGTTTATTATTACCACTATGATTTATTATAATCCACACATACAATATACTAATGATCATGCTAATAATATAATTGTATAATCTATTTCACGCCCTGGTAGAATAAAAGCCAGATTTGTTTTTGTATTTTAATTTTGTTAAAATACATGCATCAACTTGTATTTTTCGATTCACTAAGCCCACAAATGTATTTCGGATAAAGTCTATTTTTTATGTCTTACAGTATATGCACAAGGTGCACTGTTGCCTTTTGCAGCTTTAAAAAACCCAAACAAAAAACATAAATTTTTTGCCATGTTTTGGGTGTCCTGTCAGACTACATCCAGAAACTTGACTGATAATACTCAACTCATGTTAATGAACAGGGCTTAAATGACCTTTCATCATTGATTAGCTGTGTGGTGTAAAAAAGGAAAAAACGTTGTCAGAGAAGAACCTACCCTACCACTTTTTGCAAAATCTTAAAATATGAAATGGATAATGAAAAACAGTGGTAGAACAAAATGTTTTCAAATATCTATATACAAAAGGCCTTAAGTTTGATTACCCTGTATATGTTCATTTTCTTCTCTACCAGGACCACTGGCGCATCCGAACTCGGTCCCAAACTACCTGGATGGTGATAAAGCAGTGGAGAGGCGACCTTCCAAAGTAGGGGTCAGTAGAGAAAGCAGCAGTGTCGACTTCAGCAAGGTAACCTAACCACAGTGCTGAGCACAGACACAGTCTATCACGATGGGTGGACCGGTGACTACATGTCTGGACTTCCACAGACATTGTGTTGCAAATTCCATCAGCAAGGCTGAACATCATAATTAATTATAAGTCATGCAATCGTTACTACATCCAAGTAAAAGTCTTGGAAATGTTCTACTTTGCATGGTCTTCATCTCGCCATTCCTCCTCCACAAAGCTGGCAAGCTTGCATACAAGCTGCCATTAGTGGTTTATGAAACGGCCAAAAATAAGGTGCACTGTTTATATGAGTCACTGTGTGTAAAAGAGGGATGAGGCACTGGCTTGGATCTGTTTGGCATTGCACACAGGAGATGTTTAACTGCCATGACAGGAAATGCATCACAGCTTTGGACAATCTTTGCTCAGTACTCTGTAGATGTTGATCTACAACTAGATCAGAAAAAGTTGGTTTCCAAAACATCATAGACAGTTGTGATTTTTCTGTTTGTTTCCACTGTAACTATCAAGACATTCAGAAAACACATTCAAGGACGTCGTGATAGACACCTATGACTTTCTGCAGTAGAGTACATAAACACCCTCAGTTACTGTATGTATGCAATAGATCCCTCGATTATCTGGGTTATTTGGTTCCAGAAAAGTGAATGTCTGCAAAGTATAGGATTTTTTTTTAACTAATGAAATCATTTTGTAGCTATGCCATGGAAAACCTGTTTGTGGTTTTCTAAAAACACTTTTTGTCATTATTGGGGACATCTAGACATATTATTACAGATATTATTATTATTATGTTAATATTTTGCCTGTTGTGACATAATTTGCACCTGCAATAAAAACCTATTTTTCCTGTGATCAAGTGACCAATGTAGAATTCTACATTAATAAGTTGAATTCTGGTCTTAACAGTTTATGCTGTATTTTTATTTTAGTTCATTTAGCCATTTTTATGCTTGAAAATTGCTTAATTTGGGGGAAAAAATATACATACAATTAATCAGCCATGAAACGGCGATGATTTATTAATGAATGAATAATTGAGAAACTACAAGAGTGAGGGAGCGATGTTCGAACCACGATATAGCGAGAGATGACTATATATGATGTAAATTCTGGCAGCATCCAGTAAAGGCCATGTAAAATCTAGTGATTTTTATTTTTTGTTGTTTTATTGAAATATAACATATTGTCCCAACTTTTTCTGATTTTAAGGTTGTAGATAGGAACTCTCCTCCTAACACACCCATAACCTCACAGTCCTCCATTCATTTTCACACTAGTCCTGATGGTGTGTTATCCGTATTTGTTAGTCTATCTGAGTCATGAGTATTGTTGGTTTCCTTGCTTACAGGTGGACATGAATTTCATGAAAAAGATTCCCCCCGGAGCCGAAGCATCCAATGTTCTGGTGGGAGAGGTGGATTTCTTAGAGAAACCTATAATTGCCTTTGTTCGCCTGTCACCTGCTGTTCTCATCACTGGTCTTACTGAGGTTCCAGTGCCCACAAGGTAGGAATAGTATATTTAAAACAACACAAAATCCACATTATCATCTTCATTTTTAACTTCTGGCATTTTAACTCACTGAGTGTTTCACTTTGTGTGTTCCGACCCAAGCCAACAGTATATTGAAGAAAATGTACATCCATATAGACATACAGTATATATTCATTGTTTAACAGGTTCCAATATAAACACATCTCGTGGAAATTCAGTTTTTAACATAACTAGAGCCCTCTAGACATGCAATAATGCCACGATAGTCACCCTTCAAATGTTTTTACCCAATATAGTAGACACAATAAGACATATTAGACATACAGTAGTGTTCAAAATAATGGCAGTCCATTGCAACTAACCAGATGAATCACTGTTATTAGTATATTTTTGTTGCTACATGGCAAACAAGTTACCGGTAGGGGCAATAGATTATCTGAAAACAAACAAGACCCAGCATTCATGATTTGCATGCTCCTAAGGCTGTGCAATTGGGCAATTAATTGAAAGTGGTATGTTAAAAAATAGCAGTGTCTGCCGGTGACTTTACAAATACCAAACTATTTTGTACAAACTTTTTGGTTTCTAGGATTTGGTAATCCTGTGAATCACTAAACTAATATTTAGTTGTATGACTACAGTTTTTTAATAAGTGCTTCACATCTGTGTGGCATGGAGTCAACCAACTTGTGGCACCTTTAAGCTGTCATTCAACTCCAAGATTCGGGGAGGGATATATGTTATTTAAGGGATTCTTGTAAATAGATTTGCTTCACACAGACTTCTTCTAGTTGTCACAGTACTTACAGGTAACTTCACACTGTCTTTGATCATTCTGGAGCAACCATGTAGTAATAAAAATACACTAATAATAGTACTTTAATCTGGTTTAGTCACATTGGGCTGATGTTATTTTGAACGCTACTGAAAATAATACGAAATATAGACATGTTATTCTGTTTTTTACAGTATACACAGTGGTGGCTTATTCACTGTGATGTAGCCTGTAAGGGCATAATTATTGTGTTCATGTTATTGTGCTAGAAAGCTGAGTGGGAGGCAGAGAGGAAGTGACTTCGGGGTTTCAGAGTTGCGTTTTAGCTTGATGTGGGTTATGGCCACAACGATAACCCATATAAGGTATCTATCTATTTATCTATCTTATTGTGCCTTTTGTGAGATAATAAAGCCTGTTGTTTGGAAATCAAATCTGAAGCTTGTATGTCTCACCAGACATTACAGTGACATTACTGACACCGAGTGATCAGTGTAGAATACAACATATCATCACAAGGAGGGAGAGAATGATCTATACAGGTTGGCAAGGCAGAGGGACAGAGATGGGAAGGACGTGCAGCAGGTTAGGGTGATGAAGGATAGGGATGGAAGGGTATTGACAGGTGCCGGTAGTGTCATGGGAAGATGGAAAGAGTACTTTGAAGAGTTGATAATGAGGAAAATGAGAGAGAACAAAGAGTAGAAGAGGTGACTGTTGTGGACCAGGAAGTAGCAAAGATTAGTAAGGAAGAAGTGAGGAGGGCATTGAAGAGGATGAAGAATGGAAAGGCACTCGGTCCTGATGATATACCTGTGGAGGTATGGAAGTGTCTAGGAGAGGTGGCAGTAGAGTTCCTGACCGGGTTGTTTAACAAGATCTTAGATAATGAGAAGATGCCTGAGGAATGGAGGAGAAGTGTGCTGGTGCCCATTTTTAAGAACAAGGGAGATGTGCAGAGTTGTGGCAACTACAGAGGAATAAAGCTGATGAGCCATACAATGAAGTTATGGGAAAGAGTAGTTGAAGCTAGACTAAGGGCAAACGTGAGCATTTGTGAGCAGCAGTACGGTTTTATGCCAAAAAAGAGTACAACAGATGCAGTATTTGCTTTGAGGATGTTGATTGAGAAGTACAGGGAAGGTCAGAGGGAGCTGCATTGTGTTTTTGTAGATCTGGAGAAAGCTTATGACAGGGTGCCCAGAGAGGAACTGTGGTATTGTATGAGGAAGTCTGGAGTGGCAGAGAAGTATGTTAGAGCGGTGCAGGACATGTACGAGGACTGTAAGACAGTAGTGAGGTGTGCTGCAGGTGTGACAGAGGAGTTCCGAGTGAAGGTAGGACTCCATCAGGGATCAGCTCTGAGCCCCTTCTTGTTTGCTATGGTGATGGACAGGCTGACGGACGAGGTTAGACAGGAATCTCCATGGACTATGATGTTTGCAGATGACATTGTGATATGTAGTGAGAGCAGGGAACAGGTGGAGGAGAAGCTTGAGGGGTGGAGGTTTGCCCTGGAAAGGAGAGGAATGAAGGTCAGCCGCAGCAAGACGGAGTACATGTGTGTAAATGAGAGGGACCCAAGTGGAAGAGTGAGGTTACAGGGAGAAGAGATAAAGAAGGTGGAGGATTTTAAGTACTTAGGGTCAACAGTCCAGAGCAATGGAGAGTGTGGAAAAGAGGTGAAGAAGCGTGTGCAGGCAGGCTGGAATGGGTGGAGAAAAGTGTCGGGTGTGATGTGTGATAGAAGAGTTTCAGCTAAAATGAAAGGAAAGGTGTACAAAACTGTGGTGAGACCAGCGATGTTGTTTGGTTTAGAGACAGTGCCGCTGAGGAAAAGACAGGAGGCAGAGCTGGAGGTAGCAGAGATGAAGATGCTGAGGTTCTCTTTGGGTGTGACCAGGATGGACAGGATCAGGAATGAGCACATCAGAGGGACAGCACATGTTAGAGGTTTTGGAGATAAAGTCAGAGAGGCCAGACTGAGATGGTTGGGACATGTCCAGAGGAGAGATAGTGAATATGTTGGTAGAAGGATGCTGAGTTTTGAATTGCCAGGCAGGAGGCCTAGAGGAAGAGCAAAGAGGAGGTTTATGGATGTAGTGAAAGAGGACATGAAGGTAGTTGGCGCAAGAGAAGAGGATACAGAAGACAGGGTTAGATGGAGGCAATTGATTCGCTGTGAGGAAAAGAAGAAATGCGTCTTCTGAATGCCATATATTATCACTTCATGTAGCCATTTTTATATTTAAAATGCTTTATTTAGGCAAAACAAATAACATTTGCTTAAATACGAGGATTTTATGACTAATAATAGGCAGTATTCAATCATGAAACAGCATGGTTTATTAAATAATCTGTTTTTTAAAAAGTGTGAGAGTGAAGTGTGAGAGCACAAAGTGGTGGGAAATTACTGTATCCTAGTTAGTCATGCTCGACATTGGCTTTCTTACGTATATTTAATGCCCTGATATTATCCAGCACTTGATTTCTGATATTGGCAGCAGGTCTTCCCCCAAACTAATGTCGGCTCACATTTTGTGTAAACACATTAAGCTTCTTTTACTGTGGTGCTACTGGATGCCTCCCTCAGCCTCCCTGGGAAAGTCTACTCCAGGGTTCTGGAGAGAAGGGTACGACCGTGGGTCAAACCTCGTTACAGGAGTGGCAATGTGGCACACGAGAGGCTGTTAGTGCAGAAGTGCCAGCATGTACACATTTATTGTACTCAACATGCAATCTGAGTATGCGTATATGCTTCACAGTTCTCCGGTACAAAATGTTCTCCACTTATAGTATTTAAAATCAGGGGGAGCGTGAAAACCTTTCTGTGCCCTCGTGGGGCATGACAGAAAATAACTGAAAACCACAGCTTTACAGAAATTACAAATTACATATTTACTATCTGAAGGCGAAACTTGGAAACAATTTTAGACCGTGGGCATACTGAGCTGGCAACTTGTTGCTGTGTGGAGCACGACAAAAAGCATTTTTTATGTCAGTTTCAGACATCACGAAAAGTCATGGTTAGGCAAATAATAGATGACCATGCATATCCTGAAAATATGTTGAATGTGCACTTTTTTTAATTTATTTGTTTATTTATTTATGCGATGCATGTGTGTCTCGCCCAAAGGTTTCTGTTCCTGCTTTTGGGTCCTCATGGCAAGGGTCCTCAGTACCATGAGATTGGCAGATCCATGGCCACTCTGATGACAGATGAGGTGGCGTACACAAAGCTATTATTGATACCATTTTAATAGAAAACAAGACGTGAGATGGGCGATGTTAATTATATTACCAGTGCAACTGAATATTTGTGTTGTTTACATGTAGGAGGGCTTTTAGGTGATTTGAGTTGCTTCCTTGACGATAACTAATTAGCAGGTTCTTACTGAGTTGCTTTTACAACACAAAATATTTTAATTGTGTAGATTTTCCATGACGTGGCGTACAAGGCCAAAGACCGAACTGACCTTCTCTCGGGAATTGATGAATTCCTTGATCAGGTGACAGTCCTCCCTCCCGGGGAGTGGGACCCCACGATACGGATTGAGCCCCCCAAAAATGTACCATCCCAGGTGAGTTTTTCTCTAGTTGAAGTTCTTTGTTCGGGTGTTACATATATTTCAAGAAAATAATTATTTCTAAGTTTGTACTATTATTAGTACAAAAATCGGCCTTTGCTCTTTTTTTCTCAGTTTTTGCTCTTTTTTCTCCAATTGTCTTAAATTTTCTTCTTGTATTATTATGACTTATTATTTTCGTAATATGATTCCTTTTCCTTCAACCTAATTTTCCAAACACAACTTATGACAGCAAACTATTTTACTTATTTTTTCCTCATAATATTACCTCTTATGTATTTTATTGTAAATATTTCATGTTACTAAAATTACATGATTTTCCCCCATATTATTACGAGTTTATTCTTGTAAAATTGTTCCTTTTTTCTTGTTATAATACAACTTTTTTATATTTAGACTTTATTCTTGTAAAATCAATATTTATTTTAATTATTATTATGACTATTTTTTATAAGTTTTAATTGTTACTATTATTACTATTTCAGTTTTTTGTTGTTGTTTTTAGGGTTTTCTAACTCTACTTTGTTCTTGTAAATGTTCTTTTTCTATTTATGGTTTTATTCCCATTAAATATTGACTATATTCTCATAAGAACAATAATATTTTTCCTCATATTATTATCTTAGTCCACCCGCGATCCTAATAAGAAAAGGTGGCTTAGAAAATGAATGAATGAATTATCTTAGTCCTGTAAAATTTCCTCTATTAATATTTTGACTTTATTGTTGTTACATTACTGCTGATTTTGTAATATTTGTAACTTTTTTAAAACTTTTCTTGTTAAATTATACGTTTACAACTTTGAACGCTTTTGCACTTCGGCAGTGGTTCCCAATTTTTTGTTATGCCGCGCCCCCCTTTTGGAGATACTTTTTTTTTTTTTCTCAAAAAATAACTTTGTTATTAAAGCTGCTGGGTCCTCAGGGGGAGAAAAAAGTAGCAGCTTGTCATCCGAAAGATACGGGAATAATGAAAAGTGTGCATGGTAGCGGGCGCCCCCCAGTTTGAAAACCTCTGCACTATGGGCTTATTTCCACTGGTTGGACTCATCGTACCATGGTTTCCTGTTTCCTTTAGTCATCAAGAGTGCCCATGCATGACTTGACTTGCCTAGTGTGAAGGCGGCCTGAGATGTGTGCTATTGTTGAAAGCGTTATCGATGTCTTCTGATCTGCAGCTGAAGAGGAAGAGGCCGTCCCATCAAAATGGCACCACATCTCCAGCAGGTGAACTTGAAAAGGAAGAGGACCACCATACAGGACCAGAACTGCAGCGGACCGGAAGGCAAGTGGAGTCTGTATTTGTGAGACTGATAAAGAATTGTAGAATAGAGTACAGTATCAACTTTTTTTGGTATTGGCTCCCTCTATAGTTGTAAAATATGTATTTTACTTTGAAATCACTGAGGCAAATGCAATAGCAAAAAGTGAGGACAATAAGTATTTGTTTTTATTGCTGTTAATTGGTTCCACACCAAGTAGATTCCTTACTATAAATGGAATATTTTTGTAATTACAGCATAGAATGCCTGTTTACAACTACAAATATTGGAGCCGCTAGACATTAAATAATACCCCTATAGTAGCCTTTACACTCCTATTGGCCAATATTGTGGACATAGTAAGAGAAAATAAGCTATGTGAGACATAATAAGACTCACACTCATGTGTGTTAAATATGTAAATGCTGTCCAGTGTTGGACAGGAAGTCACCTCGTGTGTTCTGAGTAGCGTTTTAGTTTGCTTTTGGTAGTAGCCTGTGTTTTTATTCGGGATAATTCAAACTTGCAATAAAAGCCTGTCATCCTGGCGATCAAGTTTGGTGCTTGTGTGTCTCGCCAAACATTACAAAAACCTTACTCATTCCTAGTAGAAAACTACATATCGTTGCCAAAGTCTTCGAATGCCTTATATTTCTATTTTAGTTCACTAGCAGTTTTTATGTTTGAAAATTCTTACTTTGGGCAAAAAGTCATAAAAATGTGCTTAAACATGCGTTTTCTTCAACCACAAAACCATGATGGAGTGAAGCCGCAGAATTGGAAACACAAAGTGGCAAGGGACTGTACACCCCTAAGTGAAAATGTCCAAATTGGGCGGAAATATTTGGTGTAGTTTCCATTTTTTCCAACACTGATTTAACAGTCCCATGATACTGAGGCCGAAATGAATGACTGGGTCTATTTAGACATTTTCATTTTATCCAAGTTGTACACTGACTACTTTACATTGTATCTAAATGTTATTGTCCCATGTCTTGTCGAATAAAGTGATTCCAGCATAATGTCTGTGCTATCATGATGTTTTATATATTTTTCCCCAAGGCAGTAAAAGCCATGTTTTATCACACATTTCAGACACCATTTTTATGAATGATTTCTATCCTGCAATAAGAGTTTAGTGCAAGTGGTAAACGTCTCTGGATAAATAAAATAATATTTAATAATAATTACAATAAAATGTTACAATTAAAATAATATTTTTAAAAATAATGCAACCATAATACAAAACAACATAATCAAATCCTATATTTACAGTACAGGCCAAAGGTTTGGACACACCTCATTCACTTGGGGACACATTCAACATTTTTGCAATTTTCCAGAATGACAGACCTTAATTTCTTAAAGTAATAATGGCCGCTCGTTTCTCTTGACTTAGCTGATTAGCTCTTACCGTAATATGAATTCTGACAGTTGTCCAGTAGGGTTTTTGGCTGTGTATCAACCTGACGTCTGCACAACGCAACTGATGGCCCCAACCCCGTTCATAAGGCAGGAAAGTCTGCTAAGTAACCCTGACAAGGCCCATCTGCGAAGTGCAAGCCATTTCAGGTGACTACCTCATGCAGCTTATTGAGAGAACACCAAGGGTGGCAACTTTGAGGGGACAAAAATAAGACAAGTTATTTTAGAGTCCAAACTTTCGGTCTGTTTCTATACAAAATAATAAGCCTTTCATATGGTGAAGGTTTACAAAAGGCACACGTACAGGCTGATTTATTGTGCTGTTTTTACAGAAGGGGCGCGGTTCATGGAAGGTGATGGGGGTCAGAGGAGTGTACTAAATGACAGGCCAGTGCTAATGTAAAAAAAAGGCAACAAAATAATTCAGGATCAAATCATTGTAACTAAACTGACCTTTAAAAAGACTGTCTAAAAACAGATTGTTGGGGAGATACTGTCTAATCTACTGCTCTGTTTTCGTAGGATATTTGGCGGTCTGATACTGGATATCAAGCGGAAGGCCCCGTATTACTGGAGCGATGTCAGAGACTCTTTTAGCCTGCAGTGTCTCGCCTCGATCCTCTTCCTTTACTGTGCCTGTATGTCTCCTGTCATTACGTTCGGTGGGCTGCTTGGGGAGGCGACCAAAGGCAATATAGTGAGTGGAATACCAGTACCTGTGCTTTTCGTGGCGTTACGTTTGTCTCACGTGTCGAATACCGGTCATGGGAATTGCTGCTGTGCCCATCCACATTGGTACCTTTTAATTACTTTTCAATCAAGTTCATCTTAAGGTGTTTTCAGACCCTCCTGTTCAGTTTTAATTCCTGTTGTCTTTGTGCACGTCTGTTTTTGCTCGCAACTCCGCTGGCTTGAGATTAATCCTGACACTGTGTATAGTCTCAGTAAACTGTATATTACTGTAGGCTAAAAGCATTTGAAGATTGTATTCACATCTGGTTCTCTCTTCAACATTTCTTTGTCTCTACAGAGTGCCATTGAGTCTTTGTTTGGGGCATCACTGACCGGGGTGGCATACTCCCTCTTTGCCGGCCAGCCCCTTACCATTCTCGGCAGCACGGGCCCTGTTTTAGTCTTTGAGAAGATCCTGTTCAAGTTCTGCACGTAAGTTGAAAAATATGAACTGGCTTAACAAGCAAACAACATTTTATTTTTGATTGCAAACTGGAGAAATGAACAGTGTTTGTAATAAACACAACATACCTATTATGATTGACATACCAGTGAAGTTAATTTGATGTTCATAATAGGAAGCAGATCTTTATAGTATTTTTACAAGTAGGTTGCGGGCTAAGAAAGTGTGGGCACCCCTAACTGGATGTGCTACATGAACTGTTTTTACAATGAATACTACGTGCTATTTTCACCCACCTACTATTGACGTGTATTTGTGTGTTCATAATAGAAGGTCTTTGGGACTTGGTCATTTTAAAAGTAGCTCGCCGGCTAAGAGAGTGTGGGCACCCCTGTTTAATATAGGCAGGTATTTGCGTTGATGACCGTGTTGGGAGAAAGTGTTTGCACTTCCTTAAGACCATTGCCTGTGACACTCCGGTTCGCCACAACAATATACTAACAAACTTTGATGGTCTTCTATGACAGCAGGATTTAAAGAGCGCTCATTGCCGCCACCTTAAGGCGTACTAATATAAGACCCGCCGCTGCACAAAAAAACCCAGTGCAATTTTTCTTTGCCAATGCAAAAACTACCGCTACCCAAAAGATGAGAATCACTGATTTAGTCCTTTGTTGTGTTTCCGTCATGTAATTACAATGACTGTTTCTGTCTGTATATATGTATACATACTCTACGATTCTTTTTTATGTCCCTTTTTCCCCCTTTACGCCAGTGACTATGGTCTGTCCTACCTGTCGTTACGAACTAGCATTGGTTTGTGGACCGCCTTCCTATGTATTGTCCTGGTCGCCACAGATGCAAGCTCCCTGGTGTGCTACATCACCCGCTTCACAGAGGAAGCTTTTGCAGCACTCATCTGCATTATTTTCATCTATGAGGCTCTTGAGAAGCTTTTCCACCTTGGAGAACACTACCCCGTCAACAGTCACAACAGCCTGGACAACCTCACGTCATATTTGTAAGTGCTGATATGCCCTTGTGCTCTATTTTCCCGTTGCTGGCTTGTGACTACAGTGCATACAGTACACACGCTGTTTGGCAGAGGATGACGGCGCATTACCTTTTTTGCTCCAATCGTGTGAGTGCCCATGATGTGTGAATTAAAAGCAAGACAATGAGCCAGGAAAGCTCCTCTGCCATGTCAGACATAAGCAGACGAACATAATGCTTTTCACTGAGGCTGTCAAATGTAACGCAATAAAAACAAGTTAACTGAATATGTCTTTAATGCCACTCTTTTTCTGAAGCGTGTTTAATGTACGCACGTCCTTTTTGACCCTCCACCCATATTGTTTTGTGATGAATCGCAGCGGTGTTGCAGTTAATGTTGAGCCACCGCAGGAACAGATACAGTAGTGAGTAGAAATAGACAAAGAAAAGACCATTTTAAATGCTAAGTTTAGCTTCAAAGCCCTGGCAGATGGCTATCTTGGCAAGACCAAATTATTGGTATTTGTATGTATGAGCTGCAAGTTACCGGCAGGCACAGCCGGGGACAGCTATTTGGAAGGCTTGCGTCACCCTGGTATGTGTGGACAAAGGCAGAAGTGAGCGAGCACACATACAGCGCTCAATGAGACGAATTTGGTAGCGATTTAATAGCGTTTGTGCTGGAACTGCTGTGTTTGTCAAAAAGGACAGAATGAAACAAGACCCTCTGTGTCATGCTGTTCAATTTCCAGACCAAGAAAAGTGCAATAAAGTGTTAAAGGGTAAAACGGTTTGGAAGTGAAGTATAAGCCACAACAGTGTATGGGCCACATATTATCCAGTCTCATGTTGACAGGGGTATTAAAAACTTGAAAATGATCTTTCAAGTACACTTATCGTAGATTATAAAAATGTCTTGTTATTAATTTTGATTAATTACGAGTTAACTGTGGACAAAATGCAATTTCTTTTTTTGTTTCCATCGACAGTCCTACTTCTAACACATGCATTCTTACACCAAGTCAGTCTGCATGAATTCATTCTTGCATGTGTCAAAAGTAGGGCATCTTACCCTGGAGTGTGTGTGAACGTAGCCTAAGTGCGCACCTCCTTCTGCTGAGCAATAGCAAAATGGAAAAATATTGACGGCCATCCAATACCAAACCGGCCAAGCTTAGAAAATATGGGGACAGTTCAAGGGAGTTGGCTTTTATTTGGAGCAGTGACGGATTGTGTCTTCAGGTGCTTGCAAATGAATAACTCTGTGAAACCGGGTTCTAATTATAACACTGTTGCAGTGGTCCTTTTCTGCTTAGAGCCAATAAGTATGATAATTGTGTCATTCCTGAGCCAAGTGGTTTTAAAACAAAGCGGCTCAATTTGGACAGTTCCAATCTGGTCATTTTCTGTCAGATTTAACATTTGTTACATGAAAATATGATTTTAGGTATATTTCTATGAAACTGGTCTACAAGTATTTAGGTTGAAATGTTTGAGTTTTTTTATTTATATCCATCCATTTTCTATACCGCTTATCTTCATTAGGGTTGCGGGTATGCAGGAGCCTATCCCAGCTGACTATACAGTATTATCAACCTGGATATTGTAAGGGGGTCCTGGAAAATGTCTTTCCATGGTTCTGAGTGAAATACTTGCTAATTTCAGTTCCACTTCCTCCCATTAGAGTTCTCACACATGAGAATGAGCAGAATAAAGACCACAACCTTTTGTTTGCAGGCAAGGTTTCAAATTGATGATGAAATATGTATTATTTTTGTATTTGTTCTCTCGCCTCCAGTTGTCAGTGCGCTCAGCCAGTTAATGCCTCACCTCAGCTCTTGCAGACATGGAACCAGACAGGACACAGCCCAGACTCCATCCCTTGGAGCAGCTTCAACGTCTCGGTGAGACTTTCACACAGTGACCTCCAGTGTCAGAAACACTTGATTATACTGCATTTACTGTAAATATGCAGTCATAATGTTACCGGAATGCCAAATGAGTCACATTCTGTGCCTATTGTGTTAATAAAAGCACTACTATGTTTTCTGTAGATGTGTAAAAAGCTCCACGGAGATTTTGTGGGCATAGCGTGCAGTGACCATGGGCCCTACATCCCAGATGTCCTCTTCTGGTCCATCATCCTCTTCTTCACCACTTTCTTCTTGTCCTCTTTCCTCAAGCAGTTCAAAACAGAGAGATATTTCCCCACCAAGGTTGGGTCTACTCCTACTGTGACGCTTTCATAGCATAAAAACACATCATTTTTAATTACATTAAATGGATGTTCACACTATAGAAGATATCGCATTTTTATGCCAATATCGTAATATATTATCAAACATCCATAAATAACAACATACATCATTAGAAGAGCATTTTTTTACTTTACTGGACCAAGAAACGCTATTACTGACTTATAATTGAAGCTGTGGTATTGTAGATCCACCAAGGGCCACATTGTGAAAAATGAAAGGATGCAAAGACCACTTTGATATTTTGTGAAGCAATACATGTACTTATGCTTACAAATTATACTGCCCTTTTTCACAATTTCTAAATACCTTAACTTATTCTGAAATAACCTTTGTAACTTTTCTTTTTGTAAAGATATGACTTTATTTCCATAATATTTTGACTTTATTCATATATTATAACTTTCCCCAACCAATTTTAAAAAATGACATCTTTATTTTTTGTTTCTCATAAGATTACAACAAAAATGACATATTTTATTACAAGTTTAGTCTCTCAAAAATTTCAACTTTTCCAATAACTTTTCCCCAACCCAATTTCCCCCAAATTACAACTGTATTCAGTTTTTTTCTCATAATTACGACTTTATAAAAATAACATTTTACAACATTGTAAAAAAAAAAATTCTCTTACTATTTGAATGGTTTTTTTTGTAAAATTACTGCAAATTTAAAATGTGTTGTGTGCCAATATTTAGACATCTCTGTTGTAGCCAGATGGGATGCATTCCACATATATGAATAAAAACCTGTTTTATTTGTGTGTGCTAGGTGCGGTCCACTATCAGTGACTTTGCTGTCTTTATAACCATCATGATTATGGTGTTGGTGGACTACCTAATGGGGATCCCCTCCCCTAAGCTAAACGTTCCCGATCGATTTGAGGTAGGCATCCATCCAGACACGTCTTTTAGAATGCATGGCTTCTCAAATCAAAATCCTATTTGCAAGCAAGCGCATTTCCAGAGCTGTCTAAACAAAACTGAGCACACCCTGCTTCTTTCCTGTGCAGCCTACTTCAAAGAACAGAGGCTGGCTGATGGACCCCTTGGGAGAAAACCCCTGGTGGACGATGTTGGTGGCAGCACTTCCTGCCCTGCTGTGCACCATCCTCATCTTTATGGATCAACAGATCACTGCTGTCATCATCAACCGCAAAGAGCACAAGCTCAAGGTCAATCCTGTGCACGTTGAAACCTCGATGGAATTTAATAGGGATATACAGTGGAACCTCTGTTTTTGGCCATAATCCCAAAGGTCATCTGAAAAAAGAATACATTTTTCCCATAAGTAATAATGTAGGTTCAGTTAATTGGTTGCAATCACCCAAATAGGAGTTGCTCACTTGGATTTTACTGTAAACGCCAGCAGCAGGTACAATCATCATTACACACACAAAGTGTCTCCGTTAAACCATTCAGCCTGCAAAGTGGGAACTATGAACCTTTACATTGCAATCCTATTTGTAACGGACGCTACCTTTTGAGTTCTTTCTTGAATGAAATTTTCTCACCTTCTTTATCAACATTTTGGCACTTGCAGCTTTCTTTGCAGTCGTCTTCAATAATAAATGCAAAAAAAACCCCACACAGATACCACTAAAATACGGATTGTGCTTGAAAGGAAGGAAGGAGGCATTTACAGAGTTGTTCATTATTTTGTGTGCGTTCTTTACGCAAATCACACATGATAAAGATTCCCTGGACAGCACCTCTCCAAAGTGTTCCAACACTTAACAGGGAATGAGTCACCAACGTGTGGATGCTTAGTTTGGGTACTCAATTAGTTTGGCCGTTTGATAACCGAGACAGTCCATCCAGACATATTTGTGGCATTTTCATTTCTTTCATTTTTGTCAAAAACAGAGGTTCCACTGTTTGGTCATTTATACATGATTTAACAAATAGACTGATTATATTGACAATTGTAGGTTTGTGTATGTGGTTAGCATGTTGGCCACACAGTCAGGAGATTTGGAAAACCTCGGTTCCAATCTCCATTGGGGAATTTTTGTGTGGAGTTTGGATAGTCTCCTCGTGCATGTTTTTTTTTCCGGGTACTTCGTTTTCCTCACACATTCCAAGAACATCCATGTTAGGTTAATTGCAGACTCAAAATTGTCCATGGATCTGATTGTTTTGTCTGCTATTGACTACACCCGGTCCAGGGTGTACCCCGCCTCTCACCCAAGACAGCTGGGATAGGCTCCAGCATACCCCCGCGACCCTAATGAGGATAAGCAACTTCGAAAATGGATGGATGGATGGAAGGTTTGTTTATAGCAAGCAACTTCAGTACAGTGGAGCCCTGGTCAACGTCCATTCCAGAAGGTCTGATTGTAACCGAAACCTACTCTTAATCAAATCCAATTGATCCGTTTCAGAAAGCCAACAAATGTTAACACAAAACACATTTTTATAGTTTTGCGATGAAAGTTTTTACATGCATAAATCCATTCAAAATACATATGAATGCACGTAAATGATGACTGAAAGGGATAAATGAACATTTTACTTTCACCTTCGTTGGTAAGATGTGATTGTTGACAAAGACGTGATGTGGCAGCGAGATCAACCTGGACACCACCGTCCTGTTTTGCCATGAGTTAGTTCTTGAATTTAGTAGAGTTTCTCACCTGAAGTCCATGCATCCATCCATTTTCTATGGAGCTCATCCTTATTAGGGTCGCAGGGTATGCTGGAGCCTATCCCAGCTGATTTGGGGCGAGAGGCGGGGTACACCCTGGACTGGTCGCCAGTCAATCGCAGGGCAATGTTTTTCTGAAAGTGTCTCTGCTTATTTTTATCATGGCTTCAAAATAAGCCAAAATGGAGCCATGGAAAGTTGCAATTTCCAGCATTTTGATAAAAAAGGTAAGAAACACATTTGAATTTTTAAAAATAACTCCGCACAACAAGAAGGTGGTGTCCTTGTTGATCTTGCTGCCACATTGTGTCTTTGTCAACAATCACGTTGTCAGTAAGGGTCCAAGTAACTTAATGTTCATTTATCCCTTTCATTCATCATTTATATGCACGTAGAATAGTATTCTGTATTTCAAACTGTAATTGTAAACATATAAAAACATGTTTGCTGTTTACATTTTTGAGACTAGACAGGGCGTACACTAGCCGAAGTTCCTGATGTAATTAGCGTTACAGTAACCACATTTAATGCATATTTAGTTCCATTGCACATTCTTCATTCTCGTGCACACATCTTCGCACCCCCTGCATGCGCTTTGAATCCCTCCATCACATGCCCTGATCATTTCTAAAATAGGAAAAAATACAAAATAACTTTCAACTCTACTTTGCCTGCACTGTACATACATTCACTCTCTGGGAGGGAAGGACATTAATGTAATACTTTTTGCCTAATATTCTCGCAAGCGACCTACAAAATCTCAAAGATCGACCAGTAGCTTGCGATCGACGGGTTGGTGACACCTGGTATACACTATGTTTTGTCAATGTAAAACTTAATGCACCACACGATTCCCTCTCCAACCTGCAGAAAGGCTGTGGCTATCACCTGGACCTGCTGATCGTGGGAGTCATGCTGGGCGTGTGTTCCATTATGGGCCTGCCGTGGTTTGTGGCCGCGACCGTCCTCTCTATTTCGCACGTCAACAGCCTGAAAGTGGAATCCGGTTGCTCCGCTCCAGGAGAGCAGCCAAAGTTTCTTGGTATCCGGGAACAGCGGGTCACTGGCTACATGATCTTTGTGCTCATGGGTTGTTCTGTTTTCATGACGTCAGTGCTCAAGGTGAGGCAGAATGATCCCACCATGGATTTTGCGTGGTGCACTGTGTGATCATTTTGCTCGGTCTAGTTCATTCCGATGCCAGTGCTGTATGGAGTCTTCCTCTACATGGGCGTCTCCTCTCTCAAAGGCATCCAAGTAAGCGCTTCTGCAAAAAAAAAAAAAAAAAAAAGCAAAAAATGTTCAAATAATTTTCCTCCTCGTTGCTTTCATTTCCTGTGCAGTTCTTTGACAGAATCAAACTGTTTGGCATGCCAGCCAAGCACCAGCCCGATCTTATTTACCTGCGCTACGTTCCTTTGTGGAAAGTCCATATCTTCACCCTGGTGCAGCTGACTTGTCTGGTGCTTCTCTGGGTCATCAAGGCCTCCGCAGCAGCGGTCGTTTTCCCCATGATGGTAGTAGAGTCACAATTACCTCAGCAAATATAGTAATCCCTCGCCTTGGTGCTTAGGATCACGGTTTCACTCTTTCGTGGTTGAATACGACTTAATTTTGAAAATATGCATATTATACACATTTTATGTTTAAATGAAGCTTATTCAAGCATAAATATGGTTAAATGATAAGAAATACAAATATAAGCCATTAGGAAGACACATTCATGTAGTATTCTGCAATTGTCATTAGTAATGTTACTGTAATGTTCAATGAGACACACAAGCACCAGACTTGAGTTGCAGAACAACAGGCTTTTATTGCAGGTTTGAAATGATCTCATAACAGGCACAATAATCCCTAATACGGGCTACTGTTCTGCCGATCAGCTTTCCTGGAACCGGAACATTTACAGCAACACATGAGCACAAGCATTACAGTCATATTTTCTTTCATGTCTGGAAGGCTCTAATAATGTTAAAAAACGTATTTAGAAGGCCGTAAGCAGTTTTTTCTCTGCTATAAAGATTCCATTTATAAGTAAAGAATACCACAAAATTCACTCATCACCGTTGGGTCTGGAATCGAGTAACAGCGATACACAAAGGATTACTTTACACTGTTTGAGCTGGGAAAGTGAAATACAAATGTATCACTTTATTGCTACGGGTCTACTCATATTCATTTTTTTTTACCAAACTGTTCCATACATTTTTTTACTCAAGGACAGTGTTGATCAAAATCATTTTTTTCACAGGTTCTAGCGCTGGTCTTTATCCGAAAGCTTCTGGATTTCTTTTTCACGAAAAGAGAGCTGAGCTGGCTGGATGACTTGATGCCAGAGAGCAAGAAGAAAAAAGAAGATGACAAGAAAAAGAAAGCCCGCGCAAAACTGGTACTTTTTGAAATTGTGTTCAGTTTTTGTCACCATGTTTTTGTTGAACGTGTGAAACTGAGCGGTTATGTGTTATCTTCACACAAATATGCGATTAATGTTGCAATGGGGGGAATTGGCAAAAATTGGTGTAAAAAAATAGTGTAGCAAGATACCAATGCTTACAGTACTTAGAACTACCAACTATAGTGATGCGTGGGGCTTTTGATTTTTTTGGCGAGGAATATTTTTAGAATGTGCCGCAAGCCAATTAAAAAACAGCCTCGGGCCACAAATGGCTACCGGGCTGCACTTTGGCCACCCCTGTCTTAAGACCACCACTATTACGTCACAATTATACAAACCATTAATAAAATGCAAAAATGCAATCTAACAAGGCTAACAGAATTAGACATGGATACTATTGCAGGCGACATCGACCACGTTGCACTTCAAAAATATGCTTATTCAAGTAAATTTTACATATTTTGGGCTAAAATTAAACATTTTAAGAATAAAAACAGTTAAATCGGCTAAAACGCAGATATAAGGTATTCAGAAGACACATTCATTGATGTTGTGATAAGTAGTATTTTACACTGGTCACTAGATGTCAGTAATGTTACATTGATGAGGCAATAGCCACCACAGGAAGTACTGTAGAGAAACGTGAAGTAAAGAAGGAACAGCAACAAGAGCTCTCCCAATGCTAAAGTGAGTCTTAGTTTAATAAAACTACAAAAGTATTCGAAGTGTATTGGCAGAAATTGACTTATTACAGCCGGGCCTGGAGCTACAGATGATCATATTAGTAAAGCAACAAACCCAGTTAACCCCCGATCTTCAAACAGCTCATCTCTAAACAACTTTAAATGTCTACACTACATCATCATCCAATGTCAACGAGAATCAATATTGGTCTAGTAGCAAGACAAGAACGTAAAACTCCAGCAACAAACCCTGACTTATGTATGGAATATATTTAATTGGGATTAATAGCATTTTGTCCATAGTTAGCTCACAATTAATAGCAATTAATCACTGATAAAAGTTTTTATGTATAATAAGTAAGGATATAAACCACTTTGTAGTAAACGATTCAATAAACATCTAGATACACGAGTTAAGCGACTATTCATAAACAATATATGTTAAAAACAGAATTATAACTTATAAAACAAATAACTTAATTATTGTAATAATTAGGTTCCTTTACGTGACCTTCCAGGAGAATAAGGCCTACAATACAAGATCACTGTACCCATCATTTTAGCAATAAAAAAAAAAATTGTTTTCAATCAACGATATACAATAGTGTTCAAATTAATAGCAGTGCAATGTGACTAACCAGATGAATCACCAGTATTAGTATATTTTTATTGCTACATGGCAAACAAGTTACCAGTAGGTGCAGTAGATTCTCAGAAAACAAACAAGAGCCAGCATTCATGATATGCACGCTCTTAAGGCTGTGCAATTGGCAATTTGTTGAAAGGGTTGTGTTAATAAAATAGCAGTGTGACGGTGACTTTACAAACACTGTAAAACTATTTTGTACAAACTTTTTTGTTTTGGCAATCCTGTTAGTCACTAAACTAATATTTAGTTGGATGTAAAGCTGCAACAATTAATCAATTAACGCAAATAATCGACAACTCTTTTGGTAATGGATGAATCGTTTCATTTAACAATGTGCTATAAATATCCTGATTTTAGCCACACAAATGTAACTATTTTTTAATTTCCTTAGTCATCCATGAAAGCACACATATAATCTTTGTGTTTGAGCCAAAACAAGATACACACATACATCACCTTTGACTTTGGAAAAGAGCCATCAACACGTTTGCAAAGCACTGCAGAGAAGTGTGCATAGAGCGTGTATAAAACCATTCCCACGCAACGTAAATCTCATACTTATACTTGTGCTTAGGAAAATGCACACAGTATGAGCACAGTTTTTTATAACTTTGTCACGTTTGTTTGACATGGAGTCAACCAACCCTTCAGCCTTTATTCCACTCCAAGATTCTTTAACAACATTCCACAATGCATTAACATTTCTTGGTTTTGCTTTCAAAACAGTCTTGTTGATGTCACCCCACAAGTTCTCCATTGGATTAAGGTGCGGGGATTGGGCTGGCCATTCCATAACATTCATTTTTTTGGTTTTCTCGTGTGTTTGGGGTCATTGTCTTGTTGAAACATCCATTTCAAGGGCATGTCCTCTTCAGCATAAGGCAACATGACCTCTTCAAGTATTTTGACATATGCAAACTGATCCATGATCCCTGCTATGGGATAAATAGCCCAACACCATAGTAGGAGAAACACGCCCATATCATGATGCTTCACTGTCTTCACTGTGGCTTGCATTCAGAATTTGGGGGTCGTCTCACAAACTGTCTGCAGCCCTTGCACCCAAAAATTTGACTCTCATCCGTCCACAAAATGTTCCTCCATTTCTCTTTAGGCCAGTTGATGTGCTCTTTGGCAAATTGTAACCTCTTCTGCACATGCCTGATTACTGAACGCTGATTGAATGCCACGCTGCTATTTTATTGAAAAGACCTCTTTCCACGAACTGCCAATTGCACAGCCTTAAGAGCGTGCATATCATGAATGCTGGGTCTTGTTTGTTTTCTGAGAATCTACTGCACCTACTGGTAACTTGTTTGCCATGTAGCAATATAAATATACTAATAACAGTGATTCATCCGGTTTGTCACATCGGACTGCTATTGTTTTGAACACTACTACTACTACTAATCATATTTAGAATCATTGCCATTGAGACAAGCCCACATATACAGTAGCTGTCCTCGGCTTTGCCTGTAACTTGCAGCTCCTAGCCCGAATTTTAGCTAGAAGTTCAAACCAAAAAAATCAGCCGAAAGGCGGCTCTTCTTCTTTACCTTTCGGCTAATGGCTGCCTGTCCCTTCAGTGGTCGCATGTTTTGATTTGGCAAAAGTTTTATGTCGGATGCCCTTCCTGGTACAACCCTCTCTATGAGGGATGTGATCTTCTCTAACGGTCGTTGAGAAAGAAAGTATAAAAGACAAAACAACACTGACTCACCCAGCATCTAAAAAAAAAACAGTCATTAGTTGCCACGGTGCGACTGTATGAATGAGGATTTTTATTGTTTAAATAGATGCATTGCGCCAAAATAATAGTTCTTCTTCTTCCTGGCAACGGAGAGGCGACGTACTTCCTGACAGCTACACAAATGTTGTCGGGAGAACCTTACTATTCAAAATACCCTTTTCTTTGCCCATTTCTGCCCAATATTTGCTCCACAAAAACTGCCACGCCGCTGCTTGTCCTCATACTACGGTGTGGGCCGAGGGTCAGACAGGATAAACATTATACTATAATAATTATCACCTATTCATATTTATAGTGTACTTTTTTCTTTACCATGTTTAGACCAATTGGGTTATGTTAAGAAATATGCACTCAAATCTGAGGAATGTTACTCACAATAAGCAAAATAATCAACAAGACTATGACTTGCCAAAACACTTTTGCACTTGTTAAAGTGTAAAAATCTGTATTTTTGCCCTAGGTAATCTTGCATTGATGTCATCTTTTGCAGTTTAAGCGGTGCAACTGTACAATCTAATGAGTTATATTTTTTACACCTGCCTTCATATGAGTCAGAGTTTTTAAAGACCACACTTCCAGAGGTGTATTTATTATTATTATTATTATTATTATTATTATTATTATTATTATATGTGACTTGTTAGTTTGCAATGTTGATAAAATAGCAACGCTGTGTTGCTTTCTGGCCGCACGGTGACTTGAGTGGGTAGCATGTTGGCCTCACAGTTAGGAGATCAGGGTTTGAACCTCCGTTGGGAATCTCTGTGTGGAGTTTGCATGTTCTCCCCGGGAAGGTGTGGGTTTTCTCCGGGTACTCCGCTTTCCTCCAACATTCCAAAAACATGCATGTTAGCTTCACTGGCCGCTCTAAACTGTCCATCGGTATGAATGTGAGTGTGAATGGTTTGTCTGCCCTGCAATTGACTGGGGACCAGTCCGGGGTGTACCCCGCCTCCCGCCCAAAGTCAGCTGGGGTAGGCTCCAGCATACCTGCGACCCTAATGAGAATAAGCGGCATAGAAAACGGACGGATGGTGTTGCTTAGTATCTTTGCTAAGTACAGCCACATGATAATAGCAATACCTGTCCAATACTGTTTGCTTCAGGAAGAGGAGTCTCTTCTACATCAACAGGAGCAGCTGGGACTACAGGTCAGCTATGAGAACTCAAACCGGCTCAACCTCCCAGAAAAGACACTCTCAGGGAGGTGTGTAACCCGTATCCTACAAAACATTCTGCAAAGGTCAAATGTCATCATGATATTGTGGGTTTTTTTAGACTTTACAGTATTTCTAAAATGTCTTATATTGAAGAGCCGAAATAATCCCTCCCCTCCCTGTACTTTTATGGCTGGCATGAGCAAAACAAGGTCAGAACGTTGTTATGTCCATCTTGAACAGATCATACAGAGTAGGAGTAGTGATCCACAGCCTCCGTCAGGAAGAAGAGGTAGCAGGAAAACATTTGAGGCACTCTCCTGTGTCCTAACTTTTCACACTCGACAGCCAGTGCATGCCTAAACTTCCACAAGCACACCAACTTTGAAAGTACTGTACTTTGACATTTTGGAATGTACAAATTATCTCACTAACACTGTGTGCATATGTGAGTGATATTAGTCAAATGTTCACGTAGAGACATGCAATCATGGATTTTGCAGTGCTGGGAGTTTGTGACTTTCTAATTTATGGGCATGTTTGTGCCATTTAATGTCTACCTGCCTGTCTATTCTGTGTTTGCATTTTGGCATGGGGTTCTGAGTCTAAAAATGCATATTTAAGGCAACTGTACATATATTGTGGTATTTTTTCCAAAGATGTAATATGCTGCACTGCTCACGAGGTGTCAGTAATGTCACTGTCATGTTTGGTGAGATGCACAAGCACCAAACTTGATTGCTTGACCTATAGGCTTTAATTGTAGGTTTAAATGATCTCACAACAGGCACAAAACTCCAAAACATGGGCTACTGAGGTATCTAAAACACAACTCTGAACCCTCAGCGTCACTTCTTGTCTGCGCCTTTCGTTTATATGAAGGTAAACTTAAATCGTGGACCAGAGACAGACATTCTGAAGTTAAAAAGCTTTGTGCAGATCTACAGCTTGAAGAATGTTTGCCCAAGGATACTTATTGGTATTTATTTCCGTGACATAAGCATAAAATTGGTACATTTTTTATTAGTTTCTGTGTTACAATTCAGGTTATTTTGAAGCTTACATTGCACTGCGCAGGAAGTCATGGTTCAATGCCGTGTAACTAGACCAGAGGTGGACAAACTGCAGTCTGCAGGCCACATCAGGCCCACCAAGCGTCTTAATCGGGCCCACCAGATTCCAAATTCCTTTTTTTAAACTTTTGGCGTTGAAACTGTAGCTGGCAACATGACTTGCAGTGCCATTGTGGCACGTTTAAGTCACCAACATAGTCAGATGCAATCTGTAGCTTGCACAAAAAAGCGATCAAAACAACACAACTCGTCAACACACTAAGGAACCTACCTACGGCACCATGTAGGTGGAATAAAAAAAAAAACAAAAAAAAACCAAAACAAAAAAAAACCAAAAAATACCAACAAAAAGAAAAAAAGAAAAAATAAAGAAAAAATTAAACAAAACATTTTTGCAGTGTTTGTCGTATTTTTGCTTGCAATATATGTCGAGGAGGTTGTCAGAAAAGTAAACAAGGAGGTGTTAACATATGCAGTCTTTTATTGTTGCTTCTGATGGACTACCCAGCATGCCCTGCGTGCATTTGGAAATAACAGTTTTAAGTTACGTGTTCTGTTGAGCACTGTTATGTGATTTATGTGTTAACTTGCTGTGGAGGTGAGTTTTGGTTTCATCGCACCGTGAGCAAGTATGCCTTTCTGCTTGAGGACCACTTACAGTATACAGACTATGCCTGCGTGGCCCTCGAGGCAAAATGTTTGCCCACCCCTGGACTAGACAGTAGTAACTAGACAAAGGATCATGTTCTTTATGCCTTAAATAGGCCATTTTGTTTTTAAGGCGCTATCCGCACGGAAACCTTTTCAGGACAAAACGGCAAAGAATTGTCTCGTTTCTGCCCCTCATCCACACGGGAGCGCCGTTCTGGGTGACCTGAAACTATTCCAGGGTGGGAAAATCTGAAAACACCGGCTAGTCGTTCCCATATAGACGAGCAAGCCGCGTCTGTTTAAGATGAACGATGAGGTCACTGACACATCACCGTCACATGACCAGAAGTGAGCTAGAAGCCATTTAATTTGGCCTTTTATTGGCGCAGCCGTGAAAACCGGACCCTGTGGTCTGTTTATCAGTGCTCGTGGCAAATTGATCTAAATGTAACAACACTATATACATGTTGACTCAGAATGACTTTAAAATCAATTAACCAATTAATTGGGGTCAATATTAGAAGTAAAAGAATTTAACAAGGTTTAGGTTTTGTACGTGTGCAGGAGTAGGATGGGTACTTGGCTTCAGGTCACGCCACTGGAAAAAGTTTGGGAACCACTGACTTTAGCCACTATTTTAATAGGGTGAGGTCATCATAATAACATCTGACAGAAAATCACTGAAGAAGCAAACCAATACTTCTTCCAAATTGTATGACCATTCCGGAGTTCACAATTTGAGCTTCCATTGTACAGAGGAACCTCAAGATACAAAAGTAATTTGTTCTTTCATATCTTGGAATTTTCGTATCATCCGACAAGATTTCCATATAAATACTGTAATGTAACTGAATACACTACATACAAACTTAACACTATGATGTTTTTCGTTTTAACAACGGACTGTAGCTTTTCGCTACGCTAAGCAAAGGGGCACCGTGACTGCCATCATTAGGGGGAAGAGGATGATGGGAGATAACCGAGATAACCAATGGGAGGGCAGCATCTTCTTCTTGGTTCTTACGGCCGTTGGTATCCATTGCTTTTACCACCACAGGGGGAGAAGCTTATACGGCGGTGCAGTACATTCCAAATTTTGGGTGGCACTTTCCATTTTCCTATTTTTAATATTTTTCGGTTAAATGGGACGGAAATATCTTTGCAGTCCAATTAGTAGATAATTTTTTTGTATAATAAGGTTTTCGTAAGTCGAGGTTCCACTGTATTTGCATGCATTCCCCTTGTCGCTCCTACTCATGCTCGCCTTGTCTCCGTCTGCTGTTAACAGCCGGGAGAAGGCGGCCTGCGTTAGAGTGGACATCAGCCCAGATGCCCCGGGAGAGAGTTCCAACGTGGAGACCTTCTTGTGATACCATCTCCTCCCCGCACCACACAGAGCACACTGAGGGGGGCGCCAAAGGCACCTGCACGCCCAGCTTAACCTGCCCCAGCAGGTGAGCTTCACCAGGCCTGCTTTCCATCATGCACTCCTCTTACTGCCACATGGAGTGATTTTATTTCTTTTTGGTTTTTTACCGTTCGCATCTCCGACACCAAAGGAATGTTCCTCACTACTGGGGATCGTTTCGTGTCATTTTTGTCTAATTTTACGATCTTATCCTACACCTTTTAGTCCCTGTATTATAAAAATGCAGCCCTGCACAGTATTTGAAAGTCACATTGCGACTTTTAGTACCAGCCCCATTCAGGAAGTCCATGCCAGCTACAGTAGAGGTACTACATGGAACTAAACAGGACACCTTGTAGCTTTTCTCTCATCTAGAAGAAGAGCGCTGCTTCAAAATTCAGAAATTGTTATACATACCTACCTACATATATATGTATATATATATGTATGTGTGTGTGTGTGTATATATGTGTGTGTGTGTGTGTATATATATATATATATATGTGTGTGTGTGTGTGTATATATATATATATATGTGTGTGTGTGTGTGT
>QODF01000077.1:673422-686014 GCA_024372805.1 Oostethus manadensis
TGTCGTTATATTCCCCGTTCACTTTAGGAGTGCTTACACAGCCACCGGAACGGCAAAGTCTTTATCTTAAAAGCTGAGTAATTGCAAAATGGGTTTACTGAGATGAAGTATAAGATATAATGTACAGTTTTTCCACACAATCCTTACGTGTGTGCCTGCAGGGACCAGAGCAGTTTGTTTAAAAGTTATTTAAAGGTGAAAACTAAGCTTTCGTTCGGAGGATTTATATTTGAATAGTTAATTTTAACAGTGTTGCTGGACGCTCCTTTCGTTGACAATACAGCAGAAGTACTGTACTGGTTGGGATGTTTAAAAAGTTGCCTTTGTTTTTCATGTGTTTCCAGCTGGATGTCCAAAGTGTGGCATAAACTAAAATTACAATTTAGCAAGAAGTATAAAAAATAAAAATCTGCAAAATTGGAAAAATAAAAATATTAAGAAAAAAAAGTTGTAATCTAACAAGAAAAAGGTTATGAAATATTAATAAAATATAAGGACTTCTTCAGGGAGAATAAGATCACTCTTTTGAACTATTCTGCATGTTCCTCTGATTTAAATCCCATAGGGAACATTTGGGGATGGATGGCAAGGGAAGTTTATAAAAATGGCCATCAGTTCCAGACAGTTGATGCCCTCCGTGAAGCCATCTTTACCACCTGGAGCAATCTTCCCACTAGCTTCCTGGAAACACTCGCATCAAGCATGCTTAAACGGATTTTTGAAGTGATTAATAAAAACGGTGGAGGTACTCATTACGGAGTCCTACTGAGAACATTTCGTTGTTCTGGTTTGGAGTTTTTTGTCATTTTTTGAGCGATGGTCTTAAACTTTTAATCAGCTGATAAACAGCCTGTTTGTTTAATTTTCAATAAATGCTTTTAAAGTGCTTTTTGTCACACTCCCTTTCTTGCTTTTGCATATTTTAGCCCCACTTAAAATCTCATTAGGATCCAAATGTGCAAAAGGTAAATTCTAGCAGTTTTTCAACTGGTCTTAAGATTTTGATCAGGTCTGTGTACAGTAATGTACATAGAAGTGCAGCGATGGAAGACTTGGAGACAGCCCATGATGCTCTACTAAACACGTCGTAAATTCACATTTTACTTCCAAAGATAGATACTTTATTAACCTCCTGTTTACAGCAGCTCTTCAAAAATGTCGTCATAAACTTAAACAACATAAACCAACCACAGCGAGGCAGGAGAGATAAGAACATAGAATAATACAACTTTAAATATTTAGTGCAATAAAACATAATTAGATCCAAAAAAAAGTCCAGTCCTGTGTTTTTATCGCGTCCCGTGTTGTGTTAAAAAGCCGCACGGCTTGGGGAGGAATGATCTTCTAGGTCTTTCAGTGGAGTAGGACAGTGATCGTAATCCTCCACTGAAAGTGCTCTTTTGTTGGGAGATGATGCTGAGCATTGGATGAAGATGATTGTCCAGAATGGAAAGGAGCCTCCTCAGTGGTCTTTGCTCTGCCACTGATGTCGGGCTGTCCAGCTCAGTGCCAAAGACAGAGCCTGCTTTCCTCACCAGTTTGTCCAGGTGTTCCCTGCGGTGCTCCTGTGCTGCTAGTCACTGTGTCTGACCTGCAGTTCCCCAGTCGCACATTCTGAGGTCTACCGGTCGGGTAGTCTGTGACCCATGCCACCAGCTGTGATCCTACCCCCATATGTGTCAGTTTTTCCCTCAGGGGAGGCTGGATGGTATTACAGGCGCTGGAGAAGTCCAAAAACATAATATATAGCACCACTGCCTCTGTCCAGGTGAGCGAGAGCTCGGTGGAGCAAGTAGATGATGGCGTCCTCAATGCCCTCTTTCTCCCTGTATGCAAACTGCAAGGGGTCGAGCGCAGGGCTGGTCTGTGGCCTCAGGTGATAGAGCAGCATCTGTTCCATGGTCTTCAGAACATGCGACGTTAGAGCTACTGGGATGAAATCATTCAGCTCACCAGGATGTGATCTTTTGGGACTGGAACAACGCAGGATATCTTCCTTCTCACATTCCCCTCAATGTGGGCACCTCTCTTTATGCGGCAGCCTGTGATGGTCTTCATGCTCTGCCACCTCCTTCATGTCGTGCATCCTGTTCTACTTTCTTTCTGTACTGCTCCTTCGCTGCCCATAGCTGGACTGTGTTCCTTGTGTACCTGCTTAAACGCTTGCTTCTCACTGTCTTTGAAGCTCCTCTTTTCAGGTTCTAGGTGGATTCTAGGTTCTTTCAGGTTTCTGCAGTTCTAGGTCTTTGATGTCACTTGTTACCCAGGGCGTGTTGTTAGCAAAGCAGCATCACAATCCTTTTAAATGTGTTTTTAGGTACGGAGGAAGTCAAACACTCCATGCCACCCAATGTTATTATATGAAGTCACTACAGTATGTGGCGTTGTGCTGACCCTTAATTTGAAAATCTGGACAGAAAACAGTAGAGCACATCTAATTAGCATACTGCAGATTACACACTGATAATTATTCAATTTGAAATTCTAACCCTTTTATACGGAATTGAGGCTTACACCTCATTTAGTCACATCTACACAACTGAAACAACACACCAAAAAACCTACAAAGAAATCCTCCCATCTGATATCCGTGGTGCTCGGTGGGTTTAACACTGCAAAGGTGCCTGCTGTTGCTAAAATGCAGGTGGGAAAAGAGCAGCTTTGCACTGAACACACGTGGCATTCAAACAAGACTTCTGACACGGCTAAAGAACCTTTTGGCTCAGTTAGCAGCGTTCTGCGGACCCTCCGGAATGAGCGACATGAAGAAGGTGATGATAAACGACCACGTGGAGGACAGGAAGCCTGTTTGGGGGACGTTGCTGTTTGGATCTTCTGCTCCTTCCGCTCCGCTTTCCCCTTCTTCATCATCAGAGCTGTCCTCCTCCACTTGTTCCTGTCAACATTACCAAAACAACCCATACCAATTCAAGCATTCTGGGTAGGTGTGTGCTATTTAACGTGCAAACAATGGCTACTATGAAACAGTTGGCATGGTAGCTCATAGCGTACCCAAAGTGTTAAGGCACTTCCATAGTTATTTTACATCATGCCAAGTACATTTCTACAAGTACAAGTGAGAAAAATGGTCAAAATGCAAGCCTGCTAGCAGTTAGCATGGTAGCACCTAACTTGACAGCACCCAGTAGCCACAGTAACGAGGCAGCCCCGTGGTGATTTTAACTCATGCCAAGTTGGGTTATACTCCTACAAATGAGTAAAAAGGCTGACATGGCGACAGTTAGCATATGAGTATGTTGCCAGGTAGCACTAGGTAACAAAACTACATAAATACTGTATATGCAATTTAACATGAGGACAGAGGAAAAAATCTAATATTCTAATAGATTATGTGCTTGCACTGAGCAGAAGTCCGGTAAGTGCTAGATTTTGCATCATGTCAACAGGTATCTATTTCAAATGAGTAAAATTGCTAACCTGCTAATAGTTAGCATGAGAGCACTTAGCTAGATAGCACAAAATACAGAAAGTGCATTCCAGTGTGTAAAGTGTAAAGTCCATTCCATTCCATTTTCCTTCGCTTATCCGGGTCAAGGGGGCAGCTGTTTCAGTAGGGAAGTCCAGACTTCCTCTTCCAGCTCCACCGGGAGGACACCAAGGCGTTCCCAGGCCAGCTGTGAGACATAGTCCCTCCAGCGTGTCCTAGGTCTTCCCGGGGGCCTTCTCCCAACTGGGCATGCCCGAAACACCTCACCAGGGAGGCGCCCGGGAGGCATCCGGACGAGATGACCGAGCCACCTCAACCTGCTCCTCTCGATTTGAAGGAGCAGCGGCTCTACTCTGAGCTCCTCCCGGATGGCCGAGCTCCTCACCCTATCTCTTAGGGTGAGTCCAGCCACCCTACGAAGGAAACTCATTTCCGCCGCTTGTATCCGCGATCTCATTCTTTCGGTCATGACCCATAACTCATGACCATAGGTGAGGGTGGGAACGTAGATCGATCGGTAAACAGAGAGCTTTGCCTTCCGGCTCAGCTCTCTCTTCACCACGACGGTCCGGTACAGCGACCGCATTACTGCAGATGCTGCACCGATCCGTCTGTCGATCTCACGCTCCAACCTTCCCTCACTCGTGAACAAGAACCCGAGATACTTGAACTCCTCCACCTGAGGCAAGACCTCACTCCCAACCCGGAGGGTACAGTCCACCCGTTTCCGACTGAGAACCATGGCCTCGGATTTGGAGGTGCTGAGTCTCATCCCAGAAGCTTCACACTCAGCTGCAAACCGCTCCAGTAAACGCTGAAGGTCACAGCCTGATGAGGCCATAAGGACCACATCGTCTGCAAATAGCAGAGACGAGATCCTAAGGTCACCAAGCTGGACTCCCTCAACACCTTGACTGCGCCTAGAAATTCTGTCCATGAAGATTATGAACAGAATCGGTGACAAAGGGCAGCCTTGGCGGAGGCCAACGTTCACCGGAAACAAGCTCGACTTACTGCTGGCAATGCGAACCAGGCTCCTGCTTCGATTGTACAAGGACCGAATGGCACGTAGAAGCGGACCATCAATCCCGTACTCCCGGAGCACCCCCCACAGGACACCACGAGGGACACGGTCGAATGCCTTTTCCAGGTCNACTGGGGATGACTCCAACACAGAGGCACCAAGCCGGGGGGCTAACAATAAGCCCACACCTGCTCGCCACCTCTCCCCTGCAGCAACCCCAGAAAAAAGCAAGGTCCAGCCCCTCTCAAGGAATTTGGTTACAGAGCCCAAACTGTGGGTTGAGGTGAGTCCTATCTAGTCGGAATGTCTCAGCCTCTTCAACAAGCTCGGGCTCCTAACCCACCAGAGAAGTGACATTCCATGTCGCAAGAACCAGATTTGGCCGCCGAGGAGCAGGTTGCCCGGACACCCGCCCTCGTCCACTGCCCATATCACAATGCACCGGACCCTTATGCTTGCCCGTGCAGGTGGTGGGTCTGCGGGGGGGTAAAGTCATTCTATAGTATGCCATGTAACTTAATGGCGTAAGCTAGAATGCTACCATGCTAACAGTTGGTCAGGACTAAGGCTTGTTCTACTGTGGATTTTACATCATGCCATGTAGGCAAGTATGTGCTACATAACACGGAGAAGAACGACTAAAACACCACAATACCAACAGTTAGCATCCCAAGTAGCAATGGTGCATAGCTGACAGGGGTACGGCAAATCCATTATTTCACTTCATACCATGTAGTTATATACTATTTGAAATGACTAAAATGCTAACATTTATCACCTAACAAGAATTGCTTGAGATGTGCTGCCGGACTTCAGCATGCACTTTTATGTATGCTTTATTTGCAAGTCTTTGGCTACGCTGTTGTACGGTACCAATTGATATTAAGGTATTACTCATGCAGTAATAACATCAATTAAGAAAATAAATAAATACTGCAGCCAAACCCCTACCATTTCCTGGGGGTCATTGTTCTGTAGCTGCGCCTCCACCTCCTCCTGATTGGCTTCGTCTCCAGGAAGCTGGAGTTCGTTTTCCAAGTTGAAGGGAAACCAGCCCGCCTGGTGCCTGCCAGACCACACGCCAGTGGTCAAAAGTAAAAAGTTTAAATGATGTTCAACAACAGGCCAAAAGCAAGAAGCCTTCTACAATACTACTTACTGCAGTGACACTTTTTTTTTTTTTTACTACTAACAATGGAGCTACGGTAGCGTAAATGCTAACATGCTAACAGCTTGTGTGCTTAAAGTGAGCATAAGCATGCTAACACCTAGTTGCACATGACTATAAGTACTGAAGGTACCAATGCACTTTAAAAGAGATTTTCCATAGAGAGCAAAATTGCTCTAAGTTAGCATGACAACACCTAGCTAGGGTTTGTGTATTGCAAATGAGCAGATCAGCAAGCACTCACAGGTAAAGCACCAGCATGGCTGTCATCACCATGAGAAAGCGACTGAAGGAGGAGTAGAAGTACACTATGCTGAGTAAGATGGCCGCCCGCGAGAAGGTGTACACCAAGTCCAGCCAATCTCGGTTTAGCTCCTCCTCATTCAGGATCTCCCCTCCTTGGGCGTTCATCTCCACTTCAGGGTTGCCCCGACGTGCTGCCTGAGGTCGCTGGTTCTGCGGGCCTGCCTGGGAGACGGGGGGAGTCCTGGGCAGGTGTGGCTGAAGGTTTTGGGAGGAGGCCGCCAGAAACTGACTGGCGAGTGGGAAGATGGAGAGACGTCAGGGTTACAGGGGGATTCCACGGTAGCTCTAGAAGTAAAGTAAGTAAAGAGGCGTACTAGTGCACGGGGTATTGTCGGGCGTACAGCTGCTGCCACCACATTAGCGTCATGATGTTGTAATAGGAGCTCACGTTCGTGGGAGGGCTCGACATGCTCCAGCTGGAAAAGATGCCACCAGAAGAACTTTACAACATTTCAATGCTATCATTCGTCGGGGACCTATAACATCATAGCCTGTTGGAACATGACTGCTAGCTCTTAGTAGTAGTTTTTTTCGGTCATTTCAAACAAAATGCACACCATCAAATACATTAAACATACATAATAATCCTCTCATGACTGAAAGGGTTTAGGCTGAATTAACAGATACTTTTTACGCCTAACCCTGTTTTAACTATAAGAAAATCCCAAGATAACACAGCGTATTAACAGACATATGCAATTTTACAATGTACAAACTAATATATGTAAAAAAAACAAAACAGCAGCAACAAAAAAATAAATAGAATAAATAACACAATAATGTGCCGGCTCATTCAGAACCCCTATAACTTTCAAAAAGCAATCTTTTATACAGACTTTTAAAAGCTACAATTGTATTGGATCTTTTCAATGCATCATCGAGGTTATTCCATATACAAACTCTTCTAACAGAAATACAATTCAATTTTTTATTTGTTCTAGTTTTAGTTTATTTTAATATACCTGTTCCTCTGAGGCAGTATTGACTCTCTGTAAGTTCAAATAAGATTTGTAGACATGGCGGAAGCAGGTGCTTAGATGCCTTATACATCACAGTAGCAGTACACAAACCAACCAGATCGAAAAGTTTTACAAGTTTTAGCTCAGTAAAAATTGAATTTGTTGGCGCACAGTAGTCCGCGTGCTTAATAATTCTGACTGCTTTCTTTTGAAGTAGAAAAATATCATTTAAGTTAGACTTATAGGTGTTTCCCCATATTTCTACACAATAGCTCAAATGTGGAAGAAACAAACTATTATATAGAATATAGCGAGAACTTTGGTTCAATAATCTTTTTGTTTTCCTCATTATAGCAATAATTTTGGCTAACTTATTCCGAAGTATACTAATGTGCACTTTCCAATTTAAATGTTCGTCAATACTAATACCTAAAAATTTTGTAGCAGCCACCCTTTCAATTTCAATGCTGTCTAATTTTATTTTCACCACGCTGTCAATTTTTCTATTGCCAAAAATGATGTATTTAGTTTTATTCAGATTAACTGAAAGTTTATTAACATCAAACCAATATTTGATTTTACTAAGATCCTTTTCTACAATGCGCAAAAGTAGTGGAAGGTCATTCCCAGAGCAATAGAGACTAGTGTCGTCAGCAAAAAGAATACAGCTCATTTCATCCATTACCTCACAAACGTCATTAAAATACATAATAATTATGGCCCCAGGACAAAGCCCTGTGGGACACCATGTGTCAGGATTCTTTTGTCAGAGTTTACATTATCAATATGAACAAACTGATATCGGTCCACAAAATAACTTTTAAGCCAAGTGAGGGCAACTCCTCTAATACCACATTTTTTCATTTTATTTAAAAGTAATGTATGATCAATGGTATCAAAGGCCTTGCTTAAACCAATAAAAACACTTGCTGTATATTCCTTTTTGTCCATGGCTGTTGATATTTTCTCCACAAGCTCCATAACAGCCATTGAAGTAGACCTTTTGGATCTAAAGCCATATTGATGATCACTGAGCAAATTGTACTAACTGATAAATTTATCAAGCCAAATTACAAAGAGTTTCTCCAAAATTTTAGAAAATTGTGGTAGGAGAGATATAGGTCTGTAGTTGGTAAACAGATGTCTGTCGCCACTTTTGAAGATGGGAATTACTTTTGCTATTTTCATTTTACATGGGAAGATTCCTGTTGATTCCATGTCAATATCAAAACAATCAATTGACCTTTTGTTTTTTAATTTATTAAGCTTGAGCTTGAGCTCACGTAGCTAGTGTTGCTAACATCACCTCCATTAGCATCCCATTTGGATGTAATAATGGTCATGGACCCCGCTAATGATGGTCGTTTGGGTGGTATCACCTTCATTAGGAGCACATTCAGATGTAATGGTGGTCATGGACTCATCTGAAACCAAGGTGGCTGTGCATTGTTTATTTCTTAGAGGCTAAATGACTGATGAGTCTTTTGGAAAGGGATCAAATGAAGGCATTGTATTTTTTAAATATGTAAACAAAATATTTAGAGGTAATAAACAGGTTTTCTCTGCTGTAACTATGAAAGTATTCCATTTAAAAATAAGGAATCCTATTTGTGAAAATTCACTTATCCCAGTCGGGTCTGGAACCAATTAGCCGCGATAAAAAAAGGGATTACTGAATATCGGTAATGGTTTAACATGCATACAAGCTACATTGGAATATATCACATAATAAAGTCTTTACAAACAAAAAGTCCATCAGTGATTTGAACCTTGGACATAGAGGGGCTTTGGCAACAAAAATCCAAAGGATGTGAATAAGAGCCAATAGCACCTTTGACTTTTGTTTACTTATTTTGCACTACTCACTGTATTTTGCAGTTATAGGTAGTAAAAAGGAATAATAATCTGGTATCGTCACTACAGTACTGTCATTTACATGATGTTAGATCGATCCCAAATTTGTAGTATTGCCAAAACATCACATTGTTGGTAGGGTATTTATAAAACCAGCATCCTTTGTACTATAAGACCTTTCTACAGGTTTTGCCTTTTTGACATAGTATAGCAATGTATGGTAGCTAATTTTGAACCCCCATTTTTCTATGTCCTCATAAAACCACATCACGACCATCATATTTCACCTGGGACTAAATTGTTGATGCAGTTGATGGTAAGGGAATGGTCCAGCTTGTTGTCCGAGTCCGTCACTGTTGGCCTCTGATTGGCTGGGGAAGGAAAGACTAGCAGTCTGAGCGACCTGTCGACAGAGAGGGGGGTATGTAGCTTTGTTATGACAGCATGAATCCGCATGATGACACCAAGTAATGACAATGATGAAACAAATGAAAAATAATGTCTTTTCTTTTAACTCACTGCAGGTCCTGCTGCATCCTGCTGAGGTTTTTGTCTCTTGATTTGTCTGCGGGCAGGGCTTGGGGAACTGGGAGGCGTCGGCGAGGGGCAGACCAAATGAAGCATATGGTACTCATCCTGCTGTACAAGCCATTATAACCCATTACATTTGCAGACAATTCAAATCATGCATTTGGCCCGGTCCTCGCCTTGGGCCTTGTCCACACGTAGCAGGATATTTGCAAAACCGCATATTTATCTCTCTCAGTTTATGAAAAAAGGGTGTCCACACAACCTTGTATTTTAAAATTAAAATGCAAACTCACATAACCGCATAAATCCATTGAGTACCACAGTCATAAGCATGCCAAACCTCTAGGCGGCGGTAGTTGCTAAAATTCTCACGTGTGCGAAGCCACAGCCTACTCTGGAACCTTAAAACTCCTGTTTATTTGCGTCCATACCTAAACATATAACCAAATTTTTCTCCAAATCTACACTTCGGCCGCACGTTTGGAAAATCGTGGAAAAATCACTTGGTTTATGAGTTTCCCTCC
Source organism: Oostethus manadensis (assembly GCA_024372805.1). Classification (NCBI taxonomy): domain Eukaryota; kingdom Metazoa; phylum Chordata; class Actinopteri; order Syngnathiformes; family Syngnathidae; genus Oostethus; species Oostethus manadensis. The sequence continues at coordinate 683,237 of QODF01000077.1, forward strand.
TACGTGTGAACAGGGCCTTAGTAATTTCAGTTTGGGACAAAATGAGGTTGATGCAATTTTTGGGGAAATGAGCTACAGAAGTTGAAAAGTTGCTTGAAGCCAGTCGCAACATAAAAAGAGAACACCTACTGTATATGGCACCTTCTGCGACCGTGCTGATCAGAAATGTGACTACATTTAAAGTTGACTATTTTTTGCAGGGTTCATTCATTGCCACATCCTTAGAAAACATGTAAAAAGATAACTGCACAATAAAAAAAAGAAGCACATAAACACTTAATGATTGCGATGACCGTATTTTTAGACATCAGTACATAAGTAACTTTGTTGTAGCGTCTTGCTTTGCAGCTGGAAGCAAAGGAGAAGGCTTTCAAGGCACTTCCCACGCTAATTAACGCATGTGACGGCGGTGGACACAAAATGTAATCACTGCTATTGGATTTCCAAAGTTCCTGTACTTGCTCTAAATTATCTGTCTAGCAGAAATTGTGTGTATTTTGCAAATACTGCAGCTAATGCAGCGGTACGGCTAATTTATGGTCGTGTTCTAATGTAGTGACGTCTCCTATACTTAAGAACTACTACTACTACGCCGCTCAATGAGGAAACAGTAGTTCTTTCTTTGGCATAAGCCAATGACAAGCCACAAGGGAACTCACGACAAGCTTGTCAACCCATCGGAAATCACGGAAAGAAGAAAGCAAGCTACAATCATCACACAGCAACTTAACACACAAAAGGGAGGTAAGAAATACACAAGTACCAAAACGTGTTTGGAATTAAAAAACTTTTTCACTGCTTCCCATCATGCATTCCTTCCCAACGCCGCAGTTCATTCCGCTGCAATGATTCATTTAGCTGCTTGCCAGAGGGAGGGATATTTCTTACCTACCTTTGATCATTGCTGTACCATTAATATAATAATTAGAATTTCCATTTCCCCTATGACTAACTATTTCAAAATATTCATAGAAGATTCTTGTCACAATATCTGCAGGTTCAGAGAACGTGCCACACACACCCAAACCTCAGTTTTTGAGGACAAAAACCTACATTTGCACGCGGATGAGAAGCCAAAATGCATACATTTTTAAAATATCTGTATTTGTGTGGACATAATCTGAGTATTTTGGTGTCGTGGGAAATTTAGCAAAACAAATCAGAGCTCGATCATTTGTGTTTTTCTTGTGATTAAGAAAAGCGGGGAAGTTACCTTTCTGAGCACATCTTTTAAAGTAAAATGATCCAAAAGCAGCTTCCCGGAATACACCAGTCTCTGATCTTTGGAGCACTGAAAACACATTGGAATGTTAGAAATCTATTGTTCGAGCAGAAGGCAGAACTGTCATGTTGCAATATACTCAACCCGCAGCGTTACCATTATGTTTATGTTATCTATTGAGATGTTTGTTTGGGTATTGTGTGCACAGAATATTATATGAACATGTTATTATTTACACAAAACTTTGTGGAACGATAGGGCAGGGTCCAGGTCCATTAAATTCTGGTGTGGATTCACTTTTTGTTGCCTCACCCCTCATGGGTGCTTGCTTGCTAGTTATGTTATGACTAATAATGCCCACTAGTCAGAAGCCCCATTGCGTTTGAAAACATTTTTGTTTACCTACTACCAGGAGTGTGATTGGTGTGATGGTGCCTCATACTGTAGTTTGGATATATATTTATATTATATATTTAGGGACACCTAGTGGTCACAATAATTCACTGGCACACAAGTTAAATGACATTCTAATTTGTCTGCAAGTAATGTGCAATTATGATTATACTACATGTGTGCTATTTTAGACAGAAGTGGTTAATTAATTAGGCCACCAATTATGTCTAGCGTGGAGATTGTAATTACAAACTAAATACACATATGATTTTCAGTCTACTTTAATCAAAAGTGTAGTTTTGGTGTTATTAGTAAAGCTGTTTGATACGTTTTTACACACGGGGTTGCATGTAGACGTCATGTCACATATTAAAAGTGTCTTCTTCCAGAATATTTTGACAGTTCTGCGGGATGTGGGATCGACCAGCAATTTCACAATTATAAAAGGTGCCATTCTGCCCTTTCATTCAACAAACAAAAGCATTGCCAATAAAGAGATTACAGTAAAAATATTGACATGCCTGTGTTTACAAAGATTACATCAGTCTTGAGCAATGGAATGGAAAAGGGGGCAAAGTCAGATTAGCAGCACAACACAAACATAATATCTGTGGTTTTCAACTCATGTCTTGAGAACATGGCAACATTACTTCATTTTATAGCTTTAGAGAGTGAGATTTTGGGAGTAATAAAGAAATACATATACACACACACATAAAGTGGTGTGAAAAACTATCTGCTCCCTTCCTGACTTTTTGTCACACTTAAATGTTTGTGCTCATAAAAAAGAGTTAACTATTAGTCAAAGATAAGATCATTGAACACAAAACGATGACTGCCAAGACGTTTGGGAAAAGATCTTGTGGACTGACGAGACAAAAGTTGAACTTTTTGGAAGGCGCGTGTCCCGTTACATCTGCCGTAAAAGTAACACAGCATTTCGCAACAGTCAAATATGGTGGTGGTAGTGTGATGGTCTGGGCTTGTTTTGCTGCTTCAGGACCTGGAAGGCTTGCTGGGATAGATGGAAGCATGAATTCTACTGTCTACCAAAAAATCCTGAAGGAGAATGTCCGGCCATCTGTTGGTCAACTCAAGCTAAAGCCATCTTGGGTGCTGCAGCAGGACAATGACCCAAAACACACCAGCAAATCCACCTCTGA
>QODF01000077.1:686526-705079 GCA_024372805.1 Oostethus manadensis
AATTAAATTCCTAGCACAACCTCTATGACAAAGAAATTGTATATTTTATAGGAAATCTTGACATTTTCTCCTGTTCATGTAGGGTTACACAATGAAAAACTTACCTTAACTCCCCTCGGACTGCCTGGCTGACGTCAACATAAATTGTAACCAACCATTGCTTTGGCCGTTATTGTGTGTGGCGCTTAGACGTGATTCAGGGGTTGGGCTGTAGGGGGCAGTGGCTTTTTTCTGCTAGATAGAACTAGCTCGAGAGAGAGAAATAGAGTTGAATGCATTCAAGTGTGGAGCGTGTCTTGCTGTAATCCAGTGCCCTGGAGCAATTTCTCAATATTACTTCAATGACAGAGGGCATGACAGAAAATAATTGAGAAACACTGCTGTAATGTAACCAGTGCTGTTTTGTAGATGACAATAAAAGACTAATTTGTGCACAGATATCCTCCCTCATTACAATATTTTATACTTTAATCTCACAGGGCTATTGCTATAATTCACTTGTATGTCTTGACGATGACAAAAAGCTTGTATACGTATGCAACACATTCTAACAATCTAAAAACAACATAAATGCATGCATTGTGTTAGTAGCAGTGGCAGAATTCAGGTAAATCCTGCCATCTTTTATTTTAATCTTATTTTGTGCAGCAAATCACTGTGTGCGCCTCTTATTGCGTTGTTGTTGTTTTATGCTATTTAGCAAAAATTACAAAGGTAACAATATGATGATAAATGGAACAATTTTCATGGAAAGTCCGATTACAGTAATCACTCATTTATCGCGACCCCACCAAGAAGTGTATTTTGGCAAAGTAGGATTTTTTATTTATAAATAAAATATAATCACAGTTAGAGCATATAAGAGCCGTCTACACATGAAATAACACCCCTAAGTCACTTTTACATGCCTTTTATCCAATGCAGTACATATAATAACATAAAATAAGACATTCATTTTCTATACCGCTTATCCTCATTAGTGTTGCAGGTATGCTGGAGCCTATCACAGCTGACTTTGGGCGGGAGGCGGGGTACACCCTGGACTGGTCGCCAGTCAATCGCAGGGCACATATAGACAAACAAAGACATACAACCAATAACACTCACATTCACACTCTAATGGACAATTTAGAATCACCAATGAAGCTAACATGCATGTTTTTGGAATGTGGGAGGAAAGCGGAGTACCCGGAGAAAACCCACACACGCACGGGGAGAACATGCAAACTCCACACAGAGATGCCCAACGGAGATTCCAACCCTGAACCGCCTGACTGTGACGCCAACATGATACCCATTCCTCCACCGTGCTGTTCAAAATAAGACATACAAGGCATAAATACTATATATAGACTCACACATTAGAATTGGGAGAGTTCCTTGTTCCCATTTCAGTTCTGGTTTCTTTACAGTACTTCCTGTGGTGGCAATTATTTAATCAATGTAACATGACGCCTTGTGAAAAGGTAGAAGACTACATATCACAACATGTCTTTGAATGCATCTCCTTAATACATTTTATTTATATTTTAGTTCATTTAGTCATTTTTATGCTTGAAAATGTTTAATTTAGGGGGGGGGGATACAAATTGCTTGAACGTGACTATTTTGATTAATACCAGGCCATATTCAATCACAAAACAGCAATGATTTATCAACTGTATTTTTGACAAGCTGTGGTAAAGCGAAGCAATATTATGTTATAATATACATCTGGATCCTTGGCAATATAAGGGCAAGCATGGACTCCTGGGTTGCGGTCAAAGCATCAAAAAGCAATGTGAGCCAAACAATTCCGCCCTTTCCTCTGTTTACTCAACTAGCAAGATTAAACCTGAACCAAAACAGCCATGCACCACCAAGTATTGTTGTGCAACGTGTTGTTATGATTGCCACGCTGGTGCCAACAAACAAACAGTTGCCAACGTGCAACAGGGGGCACGTGAACAGGAACTCCAATGAAAGGTGCGCCTGAATGCATCACCGAGCAAGGGAAAGGAGCGGAGATGAACATGTCTGTTGGTGTACGCCAATGGAAACATTGGCCAACCGAGACGTGGACGAGAATCCCGATGGGGTGGCATACTCACGGGTTTGCTCGGGTACACGTCGGACAAGTGGGCTTTCAGTTCCTCCACAGTCCAGTTTTGGTAGCAGTTAATAGTCTGGTCGTCATACTTCTGGTTCGGAGACCTGATGACAAGGGTGACCGGACCGGCCATCACACCTTGAGCCATCCTTCCCAGGCCGGGTAAAGGTCCTGGAAACAATAGAAGAACGCTTGAACGCTACGTTCATGTCTGGCCTGGAAAGCGAAGCCAGAGAGAGAGAGAGAGGGGGGGGGGGCATTTTTGTATTGAGAAGCTCACGTGAGGAAAAATGACCATGCGGTACAATGCTAAAGCCACGAAGCTAGGCTAACATTAGCCCCACTAGGACGTTCCCGCTTTTGGTGAAGGTGGACAGCAGAAAAAACATGACCGGAAATAGTCCAAAGGTTCGACAAAGCGACCACGTATCCTAAAACAGGTGTCGCGCCACAAAACCGGGTAAGTGTAAAACCGGGTCTGCTTACTTCCAGCGAGCGAGCCCGGCGCTCTTCTTCTTCTCCTTCTCCTTGTTAAGGATTTATGGGCAATCACCAAACTGGTGCATTACCGCCCCCAAGCGGTTAGGAGTGTGGATCCCTCCGCCTTACTTTCTGGGACTGCATGAAATGAATTTGACGGAATGACTGACTTCCTGTAACAAAACTTTTTTTTTTTCTAAAATTACAGCAGATTTTTTTATCTGTTTTTTTTTTAATTTTCCAACTATTTCAACAATGTACCTGGATATTTTCTTCTCGTAAAATTGTGACTTTATTTCAATACTATTATCACTTTTTTGCCAACCAAATTTTCCAAAAATTACAACTTTATTCTGTTTTGTTTGTTTCTCATAATATTATCACAACAAATCTATCTTTAATATTTCAACCTTATGTTACTAAAGTGACATTATTTTCCCTCACAAAATTACCAGTTTATTGTCATAAAATGGCGACTTATTTCTCATTACAGTACAACTTTATTATTTTTACTTTATTCTAGCAAAAAGGACAGCCGTTTTCCCCATTTCTGTTGTTGTTTTTATTACATTTTCCTATTCTTTTTATTTTCTTCTTGCAAATTTTCTTTTTGAAATATTACAACTTTATTCTGATAATAATTTGACTCTATTCTAATAATATGTTAACCTTTTCCCCAACCTAATTTTTAAAATATTAATTTTTTAAAATTTAAAAACATTACAACTTTAGAAAAATAGCTTTTCTATAATAGTTTAATAGTTAGTTTAGTTTAGTTAGTTTGTTTAATCTTAAATAGTCTTATTTCTTTAATAGTTCAACTTTATGCTAGTAAAATGACAAATGTTTCTCCTCTTAATAACACAATGTTGTCATAAAATGATGATTTTTTTCTTTCAATAGTTTAACTTTATTTTCAAAAAATAAAAGCTGTTTTTTTTTTCATTTCTGTTGTTTTTTTTAAAATTTGCAACTATTTCGAAGTTATTTACCACCAGTTATTTTAGTTATTTCCCCCTCCATGAATCACCACCTTATCGTGGTGGAGGGGTTTGAGTGCCCGAGTGATCCTAGGAGCTATGTTGTCGGAGGCTTTATGCCCCTGGTAGGGTCTCCCAAGGCAAACAGGTTCTAGGTGACGGGCCAGACTAAGAATGATTCAGAAGACCCCTATGACGAACAACATGTCGAGTGACCGCACCTCGCCCGGACGTGGGATACCGGGGCCTCACCCTGGAGCCAGGCCAGGGGGAGGGGTACACAGGCGAGCGCCTGGTGGCCAGGTCTTCACCCGTGGGGCCTGGCCGGGCCTAGCCCGAAGAAGCCACACGGGACCTCCCCCCCGCAGACCCACCACCTGCAGAGGCAATCATAAGGGTCCGGTGCATTGTAATTTGGGCAGTGGTCAAGGGCGGGTGTCCAGGCGACCTGGTCTTCGGCGGCCAAAGTCCGTCTGGCAGAGTCTCTTGTCCGTCGAGTCTTCAACTCTCATCTCCGGCAGAGCTTCGCCTGCATCTCAAGGGAGGACCGGGATATTGAGTCCGAATGGGCTGTATTACGTGCCTCTATTGCTGAGGCAGCCAGTTATAGTTGCGGCCGCAAGGTGGTCGGTGCCAGTCGTGTTGGCAAGCCCCGAACCCGATGGTGGACACCAGGGGTTAGGGCTGCTGTCAAGCTGAAGAAGGAGTCCTATCAAGCAGCGAAGCAGCTGACAGGTACCGGCAGGCCAAGCGGCACGCGGCTTTAGCGGTGGTCGAGGCAAAAACTCGGGTGTGGGAGGAGTTCGGTGAGGCTATGGAGCACGACTTTCGGTCGCCCTCGAAGAGGTTCTGGCAAATCGTCCGACACCTCAGAAAGGGGAAGCACCCCCCAGTTCACACTGTTTACAGTGCGGACGGGGGGGCTTGCTGACCCTGTGAATATAGTTGGTCGGTGGAAGGAATATTTCGAGGCCCTTCTCAATCCCACTGACATGCCTTCCGTAGAGGAAGCAGAGTCTGAGGATACGTACGTGGACAGTTCTATCACCGTGGCTGAGGTAATTGGGGTAGTTAAATCACTCCCCAGTGGCAAGGCTCCGGGGGTGGACGAGTTCCGCTCGGAATTCCTCAAGACTCTGGATGTTGGGGGACTGTGTTGGTTGACACGCCTCTACCAGCTCTACACCCTTGCAAGGATACTGGAGGGTATGTGGGAGTTTGCCCAACTGGTCTACATGTGCTTTGTAGACCTGGAAAAGGGTTTCGACCGTGTCCCTCGTGGTGTCCTGTGGGGGGTGCTCCGGAAGTACGGGATTNTGGTTCGCATTGCCAGCAGTAAGTCGAGCTTGTTTCCGGTGAACGTTGGCCTCCGCCAAGGCTGCCCTTTGTCACCGATTCTGTTCATAATCTTCATGGACAGAATTTCTAGGCGCAGTCAAGGTGTTGAGGGAGTCCAGCTTGGTGACCTTAGGATCTCGTCTCTGCTATTTGCAGACGATGTGGTCCTTATGGCCTCATCAGGCTGTGACCTTCAGCGTTTACTGGAGCGGTTTGCAGCTGAGTGTGAAGCTTCTGGGATGAGACTCAGCACCTCCAAATCCGAGGCCATGGTTCTCAGTCGGAAACGGGTGGACTGTACCCTCCGGGTTGGGAGTGAGGTCTTGCCTCAGGTGGAGGAGTTCAAGTATCTCGGGTTCTTGTTCACGAGTGAGGGAAGGTTGGAGCGTGAGATCGACAGACGGATCGGTGCAGCATCTGCAGTAATGCGGTCGCTGTACCGGACCGTCGTGGTGAAGAGAGAGCTGAGCCGGAAGGCAAAGCTCTCTGTTTACCGATCGATCTACGTTCCCACCCTCACCTATGGTCATGAGTTATGGGTCATGACCGAAAGAATGAGATCGCGGATACAAGCGGCGGAAATGAGTTTCCTTCGTAGGGTGGCTGGACTCACCCTAAGAGATAGGGTGAGGAGCTCGGCCATCCGGGAGGAGCTCAGAGTAGAGCCGCTGCTCCTTCACATCGAGAGGAGCCAGTTGAGGTGGCTCCGGCATCTAGTCCGGATGTCTCCCGGGCGCCTCCCTGGTGAGGTGTTTCGGGCATGCCCAGTTGGGAGAAGGCCCCGGGGAAGACCCAGGCCACGCTGGAGGGACTATGTCTCACAGCTGGCCTGGGAACGCCTTGGTGTCCTCGCGGTGGAGCTGGAAGAGGTCGCTGGGGACCGTGAAGCCTGGGCTTCCCTACTGAAGCTGCTGCCCCCAAAACCCGGACCCAGATAAGCGGAGGAAAATGGATGGATGGATGGATGGATGCAACTATTTCAACTTTCTTCTTGTAAATGTTCTTATCACAAGACTGTATTACGTAAAATTTGACATTCTCATAATATTTTGACTTTATTCTAATAATATGATGACTTTTCCCCAACCTAATTTTCCAAATATGAAAAAAAAAATGTTTCATAATATTACAACTTTAGAAAAAATTTCTTTTTTTTCATATTTCAGCTATATGGTACTAAAATTACAAATTTTTCTTCATAATATTCGAATGTTCTTCTTGTAAAATGATGACTTTTTCTTAGTAAATTACAACTTTTTTCTCTTAATGTTTAGAATATTTTGTTTTCTTTTCTTTTTAAATCATGCTTCAGACTGTGCTGTGAGCCAGTAAAGATTTGCGGGCCACAAATGGCCCCCTGGGCGCACTTTGGACAGCCCTGCATTAGCGGGAACCAACTGAACCCCACATGAGCAAGCACGAGGAGATGGAGGCAAGGAAAAACTTCAAACTGCTGCCGATACATGCTTACCCTGATAGCATGTATGTGCCAAAAACACAGAAGTGATCATGAAATCCGTGTCACAAGAGTTTTAAATCGCTGAAAAAAATAAATAACGTAATGTAGACCATTTTCAGGGTGCACCCAGCACTGGTCGCCTGTCAATCATGACATCATTATGAATACAGCAGACGGATATTTTCCTTGGGCCGGAACCTTGTGGTAACGTCATTGAGTCTGCGTCTGCTTCCTCCGTAATTAAAACACTTTGAGATGAGTTCCACCATTTGCGATTGTGGCGTGCAAGGAGTGAAAGCCTCATGAATCATATCCTGCGGAAGAGTCGCCTACTCATGGAGCACAGTTATACAACAACATCGGTATTTAGTGCAATGGAAAAACAAAAGACCCGTCATGGCAAGGGTGATGCACCGTCTACTCCGATGACAGTTTCACTGTAGCGATGCTTCTTGTTCCAGGACTTCTCATGACATTACCACTAAATATAATACAATCATTGCATGAATAATTATTTGGGTGACAGGACCACGCTTTTTTTCACGCTCGGAGGTGGTAATCCAATGTAGAGCCGCTACCGCCTACAGTCACCTTTACACACCTTTTGTTTTTTGTTTTGAAAACACTTTGCTCCACTGTAATGTGCAGGATCTCTGCAGGGACATAAGAGATGGTCGACGCTAGCATAGCAATCTACTGTGCTGACTAGAAAGCAATACTACACTCTATTTAGTGAAAGACAACTTTAGGTCTCTGCTCTTGTTCCCATTTTTGCTCTTGTTTTTGTCTCAAATAATTCAACATTTTCCTTAAATCATCGCTTTTAATAATTTCCTTTAATCATATTATGACTTTATTCCCAAAATATTATAACTTTTTCCTCACAATGCTACAAGTTTATTCTCATAAAATTGCAACTTGTCACAAAAGGACTTTTTTTAATATATCTTATAATATCTTTATACAACGATTAAATTACAGCTGTTTTCCCATTTGTGTTTTTGTTGAGATTATTTTTTACTCTATTTCCTTATGTATATTTTTTTTTTGCAATATTCCGACGTTATTCGCATAATATTATAACTTTTTTTACCCAACGTAATTTTCCAAATATTACAACTTTTAATGTTTTTTTATTTTATTACAACTTAATAAAAATGCCGTGTTTTTCTTTAATATATCAGCTTCATGCTACTAAAGTGACACATCTTTGCCTCTTCCAAATATTTCAACTTTCTTTCTGTAAATTTTGTTCTTGAAGTCATATGACTTTATTCCTATAATATTTTTACTGTATTCTCTTAACATTATAACTCTTTCCACAATCTAATTTTGTAAAACGTACAACTTCATTCATTGTTTATTTTGTTTCTCATAATATTACAACTTTGAAAATAATTAATGTAGTTTTACTTCAATATTGTGTCATTTTTTCTCATAACATTATGCCACTACACTCATGAAATTACAACTTTTTCTCATTAGATTGCAACATTTTTTTTTTCTCTTAATATTTAGACTTTATTCCTGTAAAATTACTCAAACTTTTTATTTTGGTTTTATTATTAAAATGCGCTGTGGGCCAGTAAAACAAATAGCCGTGGGCTTTTTAAAAATTGTTTATCCAAACAAAAAACCAAAAGACGCATTTGAAAACAAAAAAATACACTTTGGATACGGCTGATTAATGACTTTGTGTTTGAAGTGATTTACCATCTTTAGACTTGCAAACTATTCATAGGATTTGTGAGCAATCTGCACAACACATTGTTATTTCTCAGTAGCCGTATAACCTTTCGGAGTGCGACATTTAGTTTTGGGATTGCCGATTATTCAACAACAACAATTGAACGGCTTAACAATTGAATGTGCATTATAATTTGCATGATTGCCCTGCTGCCCTTTTGGCGTCGTTTGTGTTGCTGCTTGCAATTAATGACTCACTTCCTGGTTTGCTGGATGAAAGCGTACACACAACAAGCAGGAGGGGGCTAGCAACCCATGATGACACGCTTTAAATGTCCTGAAATCACCACGGCTTTTGTGGTTACTTAACTTAACTCACAAAGTCTCAAAAACACCCGCTTTGGAATGTTAATGTGACAGTCACGTGACTACGCCCAAAATGGGAGAGTGTCAAGGAAACCGGCTAATTTCCAAGTAGGTACATGGTATTTACAGTAACGCTGAAAAAGGGTGTCAAATATTAGAGTTCCATTGTTCTCATTATATGTCTTGAATTATTCATATAAAACAATACAGGAAAATATTGGCTAATAATGATGATTTGGAATGAATGTACAGTAATGTTCAAAATAATAGCAGTACAACGTGAGTAACCCGATTAGGTACTGTTATTAGTATATTTTTGTTGCTACTACTAGGCAAACAAGTTACCAGTGGGTGCAGTAGATTCTCAGAAACAAACAAACAAGACCCAGCATTGTTGTTACACACGCTCTTAAGGCTGTGCAATTGGGCAATTAGTTGAAAGGGACATGTTCAAAAAATAGCAGTGTGGCATTCGTTCAGTGGTCGGTGATCAATTTTGTGGAAAAACCAGGTGTGAGTCAGGTGGACCCTGTTTAAGGATGAAACCAGCACTCGCAGCACATGCATTTCTCTTTGCAAACCTGAGGAAAATGCGTCGTTCAAGACATTTCAAGACATGTTCAGAAGAGCAGCGTACTTTGATTTAAAAGTTGATTAGGGAGGGGAAAACATATGAAGAGGTGCAAACTGTTTCAATTCCTCCCCTTCGGTAGACGATACAGAGCACTGTTTGCAGAAACAACCAGGCTCAATACCAGTTTCTTCCCCCCGGCTGTCCAACTACAGTATGTGTACCCCAGCCACAGTGCACAGGGAAGACAGTGAAGAATCATGATATTGGCATGTTTCTCCTACTAAGTGCCTAAGTGTCTCCTGGGATCATGGATCAGTTTGCATATGTCAAAATACTTGAAGAGGTCATGCTGCCTTATAGTTAGGAGGACATGCCCTTGAAATGGCTGTTTCAACAAGAAACCAAAACACACAAGTAAACCAGCAAAACTGTCTCGATCTGTATGTTTGTCTTCATGACAGTTTTGGTTTTGTTCTAGTTGGTTTTCCTGTGTTGGTATTTTCCTTGTTTCACATGTTTTCCTTGCCTTCTAGTTTTTTCTCCTTTGTAATTACGCGCACCTGTTTCTCGTTTGTGTTCCAGGGTATATATGTTCAGCTGTGTTCAGTTCATTGTTACTTTTTCCCTCTTCTCGTATCAGTGTTTTGTTCCTGCCGCTGCTTCGCAGCATTATAATTAAAAGATTCCTGCAGACCTTACCTGCCTGACGTCCAGCTCTCTGCATCCTCGGGGTCGTTACACCATGCCGCGACGATACCGTGACAAAAATCCTGGTTCCAAACCAACAAAACTAATATTATGGAGTGGCCAGCCCAATCCCCGGACCTTAATCAGAACTTGGGGTTGACATAAAAAAAAAATTTTCTGAAGCAAAACCAAGTAATGTTACAGAACCTTGAAGTGGAATAACAGCTGATAAGTTGGTTGACTCCGTGCCACACAGATGTGTTCTAAGAATTATAAAAACTGTGCTCCTACTATTAAATATTAGATATGTGATTCAGAGAAATTCCAAATCCTAGAAACAAAAGAGTTTGCACAAAATGTTGTGTTTGTAAAGTAAACGGGAGACAGTATTTTTGAACACCCCTTTCCACTCATTGCACAGCCTTAAGAGCATACATGTAACGAATGCTGGGTCTTCTTTGTTTTTTCTGAGAATCTACTGCACCTACCGGTAACTTGATTGCCATGTAGCAATAAAAATAAACTAATAACAGTGATTAATCTGGTTAGTCACATTGCACTGCTATTATTTTGAACACTACTGTGTGTTTTTTTGTTCAGACCAAAGTACACGTGTGGCTCTAATCACACGTTATTTTCAAACAAGGAATAATTTCATTATGAATGCGCAATGTAACATTCTGTGTATGTAACTTTGACATGAATTAGCAATATTTTAGGTGGGGAGGCAAACATCAGAAATGTGCTCTACATGTTCCACTTGGTCTGTGACATATCCCATCTGTTTGCTTGATGTCTGCTTTAAAACCTAACATAACATCAGCAGGTTCTGATACTATAGCACTATAGCACTTGGCCACTTTAGCACTCAAGGGCTTGACATATGTCTTCCCAAACCATTGGAAGGAAAAAATAATATTTTAGTAGCATACATTTAAATATGAATCTTTTTCAAGTCGTAATATTATCAGTATGAAAATAAAACAAAATAAAATATAGTTATATAGTAACTATATCATCAATTTTGGAACAATAGTTGGGGGAAAAATATTACAAGAATAAAGACAAAATACTATGGGAATAAAGTTGTAATAAGCATAACATTTACAAGAAGAACATTTAATAGACGACAGTTGAAATAGTTTGTAAAAAATACAAAATAAAACAATGGCAGAAATAGAAAAAAACAGCTGTAGTTTAGTGACAATAAAGCAAAATATTATGAGAAAAAATTCATATTCTAACGACAAAAAAGTTGCAATTGTTATAAATAATGCCATCTTAACCATCCAGCTGAAATATTACATAAAAATTGTAATTTTTGGAAAATTAGGTTGTGAGAATTTTTATAACATTAGCAGAGCAAAGTAAAAATGTTATGGAAATAAAGTCATAATATTACAAAAGATGAAAGCTTAGGAATATTATTTAAGAAGAAGTTGAAAATATTTGAAAAATTGAAGCGCAAAGTTTATGATAATAATAATAGACTTTTTCACCTGTAACACAAAGCTGACATACCATTTTTTCTTGTATATAAATAATATCTCAGCACATCTAAAAGTCTACAAAATATCAACGTGGCTCTTGCATCCTTTAATTTTTGACCATGTGGTCATTGGTGGATACAGTTTGGACCCCCCTGGTGTAAATACACGTAGTATGAGTACAAATACTATACGCTAAATGTATCAAAATGATGCAAATATGGTTGAATTTATTGTGCCAAAGCGATGCAAAACCTTCCAAGCCACCAGGCGGCAGTGTATTCATTTTTGCAGAAAGCAAATTCTTCTGTCTCACTTCTGATCCCCAACACTCACACACTTTTGTACTGTCAGGCGTCAAAGATGTTGGACAAAGAGGTCTGTCTCTCAGTGTTTGTCTTTTGTTCTTTCCAAAGGTGACTGGTGGGGGCCATAGGAAGGCAAACGGTCAGGATAATTCCAGTTCCCTTGACTGCCAGGGCCCCCCCAAAAAATACTAAGAGAAATTAATTGATGGGTGGTGGGGACCCAGAGGTTCTGGCTGCACCCGTCTTACGGGCTACTGGTACCTTTTAACATATAAGATGGCAACGTGATTTACTGTGATGACTTTAAGTCACACAGGAAATGATGACACACAATTTGAGACATTCTTCAATGGTTTAAACTAGTGCTGTCAAAGGGAACACGTTCATAACATTTTTCTAACGTGTGTATGTCGTGGTGGACCCTCGGCACACACCGTAGTTTGTGGTGCCAGAAGCAAATATTAAGCAGACATGGGCAAAGGAAGGGGTATTGTGAATGACAAGATTTGCTTCAAAGTCCCGGCAGTCTCTCTCAACAAGACCAGTTATTTGTCTTGCTGTAACTTGAGTTGTCACAAAGTGCATCACCTCTGGGAGAAGAGAGAGGTTACTGGCACAGTGCACGTATGGTATTTATTGTCATTTATATTGTACAGTGGTACCCTGACATATCAGTGGCCCAACTAACAAGTGTTTTAAGACGCGCGTACTCTCTCGTTTTGCCGGTAGCTGCTGGCTACCGACATAGATGATGAGAGGCATTTGAGCTAGCTAATGCTATGACTGCCATTCAAAGTACTTATTGAAGTTGCATATCAAATCATTTACCACAAAGAGATTTACATACCTACTTATTCTAGATGAAAACTTACCTTTATTTGTGATTAAATGTAATTAATTATGAGTTAACGGTGGACAAAACGGGATTAATCGCAAACAAATATATTTACCCTAAGGGTGAGGAGCTCGGCCATCCGGGAGGAGCTCAGAGTAGAGCCGCTGCTCCTTCACATCGAGAGGAGCCAGTTGAGGTGGCTCGGGCATCTAGTCCGGATGGCTCCCGGGCGCCTCTCTGGTGAGGTGTTTCGGGCATGCCCAGTCGGGAGAAGGCCCCCGGGAAGACCTAGGACACGCTGGAGGGACTATGTCTCACATCTGGCCTGGGAAGGCCTTGGTGTCCTCGCGGTGGAGCTGGAAGAGGTTGCTGGGGACCGGGAAGTCTGGACTTCCCTACTGAGACTGCTGCTCCCGCGACCCGGACCCGTATAAGCGGAGGAAAATGGAAGAATTGAAGGACAAATATATTTAATTGATTGACAGCCCTAGTTTAAAGATATACAGTGATCCAGACAACCACCTCATTCTAAAGACACAGAAGTCAACACACACTGCATATGAAACCAGTGCTGTGCATTCAGGGCCAGCAAAACCTTCTTCTGCTGGCCTAACCACTAGTAGTAGCACTGACCTACAATTTAAATTCTAATATTGGTTAAATTAAATTATACTAACTGATAATCTAACAGTCTATTATCTTTCTCTAGTAGCGTGTTTCTTGGCTGCACTGCTTCCAGTATCATATCCAATCATATTCCAGCTTCTATGTGTTGCCATATCAAATTGAATGAGTTGGTAATGCTCCAAGTTGCTTGCAGAAATGTGAATCAGGCATGTTGGGGACGATGTATTAGAAGATAAAGGGTTAAGTGGGTGTCTTGCTTCATTAATAATCGTATTGTGGCAATCAAAATTCCGCTTCATAACACATACGTAGAAGAGATCCTTGTTGACAATTTAGCGACATGGTCGCAATTACGGGTGTGCATTCAAAGTAAAACACAGAACGTGTTTCTTGTTCCCTGTATTTAATCGATAATGAAATACAATCGATCAATAAAACCAAAGTATCCGCTGCACCAGCGGGCAGGAGTGGATCATAGTGTGGAACAGTGGCATTCCGTAGATGGTGGCTCATTTCAGAAATAACATAAACAAAAGCCAAAGAGGACAAATTGAGCAAAAAGACATTGGTCTTCCCTAGGGTGTCCTATCGGTCGGACACTCCCTGAAGACCTCCCCAGGGCCAAGATGACCAAGCCAAGCCATCTGGGTCCTCACAATGCGGAGGAGCAACAATTCTACTCCAAATTTCTACAAGATGACAGTGCTTCTTACCTGTTGGGAATTTTTGCCTCATCCATCCATCCATCCATTTTCCTCCGCTTATCCGGGTCCGGGTCGCGGGGGCAGCAGGTTCATTAGGGAAGTCTGGCCCAGTCCCCAGCGACCTCTTCCAGCTCCACACCAAGGCGTTCCCAAGCCAGCTGTGAGACATAGTCCCTCCAGCGTGTCCTAAGTCTTCCCGGGGGCCTTCTCCCAACTGGGCATGCCCGAAACACCTCACCAGGGAGGCGCCTGGGAGGCATCCGGACGAGATGCCCGAGCCACCTCAACTGGCTCCTCTCAATGTGAAGGAGCAGCGGCTCTACTCTGAGCTCCTCCGGGATGGCCGAGCTCCTCACCCTAAAACGTAACTCTTTAAAGCCGAATTACTTCAGTTATAAGGAGAAAAATGACACTCAAGACGAGTACAGTTCAATAATTAATTATATTATGAAAAGATCATTTATAAAGAGAGGATAGATATGTGCGAGCATGATTCTGGGATCTACTCATGTGATGCCAAAGCAGTCCAATCAAGGAAGTTGAAGTTTGTCCTCTTTCATCTACCTCATCTATTGGGGTGGAGTTGCGCATGGCATGATGACTTGGGTTTGCTTGGTAGGGGCTTGTCTTACTCCCTCCTTGCCCTTTGTGTTGACCTGTAAATGCATCTTGGCTGGAGATCTGTTACCACAGGAACACACTGTCTCCTTTCCTGTGAGTGTTAGAAAACATTCCAAACCCCTACTTTCTACCATCAATCTGTCACTAATAGCTGTAAGCCTGCACAACCTTTGCATTAAAGTTTGAAGTTTAATATTAAACTATGTGTATGTGTTCTATCTCTAAGTGTAATTATACAGTATGTATAGCAGACATTCAATCAAACATATGGTGACATTATTGTCTAACAGCTATATGGTGGTGCTGTAATTTATTGTCGTTCCTGATGAGAACCAAGGCAAACAGGTTCTAGGTGACGGGCCAGACTAAAAGTGATTCAGGAGACAATGAATAAAATCAAGAGGACGCCCGAACGTGGGACACACGGGCCTCACCCTGGAGCCAGGCTTGGGGGAGGGGCTCGCAGGCGAGCGCCCGGTGGCCGGGCCTTTGCCCGTGGGGACTGGCCGGGCCCAGCCCGAAGAAGCAACACGGGAGCTCCCCCCCGCAGACCCACCACCTTCAGGGGCAAACATAAGGGTCCGGTGCCATGCAATTTGGGGAGTGGTAGAGGGCGGGTGTCCGGGCGACCAAGTCTTTGGCAGGCAAATGTGGTTCTTGGGACATGGAATGTCACTTCTCTGGTGGGTTAGGAGCCCGAGCTTGTGGAAGAGGCGGAGACATTCCGACTGGATATAGTCGGACTCACCTCAACCCACAGTTTGGGCTCTGGAACCAAATTCCTTGAGAGGAGCTGGACCTTGTTCTAGTCTGGAGTTGCTGCAGCGGAGAGGCGGCAAACTGGGGTGGGATTATTAATAGCCCCCTGGCTTGGTGCCTCTGTGTTGGAGTCAGCCCCGGTAAACGGTAAAGGGTTATTTCCCTACGGCTTAGGGCTGGGGAACGGGTCCTGACTGTGGTTTGTGCGTACGCGCTGAGCGGCAGTTCAGAGTACCCAGGCTTCTTGGAGTCTATCAGACGGGTGCTGGAGAGCACGCCAGCTGGTGACTCCATCGTTCAACTGGGAGACTTCGACGCCCATGTGGGCAATGACAGTGTGACTTGGAGGGGCGTGGTTGGGAGGAACGGCCTCCCTGACCTGAACCCGTGTGATGTGTTGTTGCTGGACTTCTGTGCGAACCACAGTTTGTCCATAACAAACACCATGTTCGAACATAAGGATGTCCATAAGTGCACTTGGCACCAAGACACCCTAGGTCGCAGGTCTATGATCGACTTTGTGGTCCTATCATCAGACCTGCGTTCGCATGTTCTGGACACGCAGGTGAAGAGAGGGGATGAGCTGTCAACTGACCACCACCTGGTAATGAGTTGTATTAGATGGCGGGGAAGTATAAGGGTCCGGTGCATTGTGATTTGGGGAGTGGTCAAGGGCGGGTGTCCAGGCGACCTGGTCTTCGGGGGCCAAAGTCCGTCTGGCAGAGTCTCTCGTTCGTCGAGTCTTAAACTCTCATCTCCGGCAGAGCTTCGCCTGCATCCCGAGGGAGGACCGGGATATTAAGACCGAATGGGCCATATTCCGTGCCTCCATTGCTGAGGCAGCCAGTCGTAGTTGCGGCTGCAAGGTGGTCGGTGCCAGTCGTGGCGGCAAGACCCGAACCCGATGGTGGACCCTGGGGGTTAGGGCTGTTGTCAAACTGAAGGAGTCCCGCGGCTTACGGGACTCCCGAAGCAACTGACAGGTACCGGCAGGCCAAGCGGCATGCGGCTTCGGCGGTGGTCGAGACAAAAACCCGGGTGAGGGAGGAGTTCGGTGAGGCTATGGAGCACGACTTTAGGTCGGCCTCAAAGAGGTTATGGCAAACCGTTCGACAACTCAGAAAAGGGAAGCTGTCTACAGTTCACACTGTTTACAGTGCGGACGGGGGCTTGCTGACCTCGACTAAGGATATAGTTGGTCGGTGGAAAGATTACTTTGAAGCCCTTCTCAATCCCACTGACATACTTTCCGTAGAGGAAGCAGAGTCTGAGGATACGTACGTAGACAGTTCTATTACCGTGGCTGAGGTATTTAGGGTAGTTTAAACACTCCCCAGTGGCAAGGCTCCGGGGGTGGACGAGTTTCGCCCTGAATTTCTCAAGGCTCTGGATGTTGGAGGACTGTCTTGGTTGACACGCCTCTTCAACATTGCATGGAAGTCAGGAACAGTACATCTGGACTGGCAGACCGGGGTGTTGGTCCCCATTTTTAAAAAGGGTGACCAGAGGGTGTTTTCCAACTATGAGAGGATCACACTCCTCAGCCTCCCTGGAAAAGTCTACTCCAGGGTGCTGGAGAGAAGGGTATGACCGTTAGTCGAACCTCGGTTACAGGAGTTGCAATGTGGTTTTCGTACCGGTCGCGGAACACTGGACCAGCTCTACACCCTTGCAAGGGTACTGGAAGGTATGTGGGAGTTTGCCCAACCAGTCTACATGTGCTTTGTAGACTTGGAAAAGCCAATCGACTGTGTCCCTTGTGGTGTCCTTTGGGGGTGCTCCGGGAGTACGGGATTGGTGGCCCGCTATTACGTGCCATTCGGTCCTTGTACAATCGAAGCAGGAGCCTGGTTCGCATTGCCAGCAGTAAGTTAAGCTTGTTTCCGGTGAACGTTGGACTCCCCTAAGGCTGCCCTTTGTCACCGATTCTGTCCATAATCTTCATGGACGGAATTTCCAGGCGCAGTCAAGGAGTTGAGGGAGTCCAGCTTGATGACCTTAGGATCTCGTCTCTGCTATTTGCAGACGTTGTCGTCCTTATGGTCTCATCAGGCTGTGACCTTCAGCGTTTACTGGAACGGTTTGCAGCTGAGTGTGAAGCTTCTGGGATGAGACTCAGCACCTCAAAATCCGAGGCCATGGTTCTCAGTCGGAAACGGGTGGACTGTACCCTCCGGGTTGGGAGTGAGGTCTTGCCTCAGGTGGAGGAGTTCAAGTATCTCGGGTCTTGTTCACGAGCGAGGGACGGTTGGAGCATGAGGTTGAGAGACGGATCGGTGCACCGTCAGAAGTATTGCGGTTACTGTACCGGACCATCGTGGTGAAGAGACAGCTGAGCCGGAAGGCAAAGCTCTCTGTTTACAGATAAATCTACCTTCCCACCCTCACCTATGGTCATGAGTTATGGGTCATGACCAAAAGAACGAGATTGCGGATACAAGCGGAAGAAATGAGTGTCCTCCGTAGGGTGGCTGGACTCACCCTAAGAAATAGGGTCGCTCGGCCTTCACATCAAGAGGAGCCAGTTGAGGTGGCTCGGGCATCTAGTCCGGATGCCTCCCGGGTGCCTTCCTGGTTAGTGTTTTGGGCATGCCCAGCTGGGAGAAGGCCCCGGGGAAAACCTAGGACAAGCTGGAGGGACTATGTATCACAGCTGGCCTGGGAACGCCTTGGTGTCCTCCCCGATGGAGCTGGAAGAAGTCGCAGGAGACCGGTAAGTCTGGACTTCCCTACTGAGACTGCTGCTCCCGCGACCCGGACCCATATAAGTGGAAGAAAATGGAAGAATTGAATTAATACAGTGATATGAATGAGTATGATTATAGTATTGTATGCCAAAACTATAGTATAGTATTAAGTATAGTTCAACACACTCTTTAAGGGAGAGCCTGGCCACCCTAAAGAACAAAAACCCTTTGGGCACTAGGATCTTGTCCTTGTCCATTTACCGATTTATTTTATCATTATACAAATTGGTAATGGGTACACGGTGAATACAGGAAGTCAACAGGACTAAGGTTGTATTGTGAATTGTAATTATGTTACAAACACCAAAGTAACCTGTATGCATGTTTGAAATAAATGAAAACCATTACCCCTCTCCACAATAATCTTAGAGACATTACTTCCACTCATTTAACCATTGTACAAGACTGCATTCCCCATGGAAACAAGTTTCCAGATCTGTTGCATTATCTCCAGTAAACAAGTGAGGCCCATAGCGAAAGGAGGTTAAGTCCTGTGACTCATACAGTACTAGTATATAATTTTATCTCACATTCTTTTAGATGTTTTTCTTTAGACCTGGTTCGAGGTCTATCATCTTTTACAACACACCAACTAACTGATTCACTTGAGGCATTTTGGCGTTGTGTGCAAGTACACTGAAACCCCGGGATACAAAACTAATTGGTTACAAAAGGGTTTTTGTAAGCCGAATTTTTTTGTAACCCGAACAAAATTTAACATAAAAAGTAGCTAATTCGTTCCACTGACCCAGAAGACCCCTCATACAATGAAAAAAAACACTGTTCTGCACATTTAATACTGTATA
>QODF01000077.1:705514-736425 GCA_024372805.1 Oostethus manadensis
TGTTCTTGCATATTTGTGTTTTAAGTTTAGTTTTTTCCTAAGATCATATTTCTCCTCTCTTGTTGGGAAAAATTGTATGACATTCTTTGGTAACTGCTTGTTGTTTGCTTTATGCATCATTTTAGCACTTTGAAAGTTTTCCAGATCAGCAAATTTTAATAATTGTGATTTTTGAAACAGTGGATTTGTATGTTCTCTATACGCCGCGTTATGGATTATCCTAATTGTTTTGATTTTTTTGCAGTACATCAAGCGAGAGAAGTGTACTTTTGTAGTTATTCCCCATATCTCCACACAATAAGTTAGATATGATAACACCAGAGAACAAAAAAAAGTTTGGAGAGATTTTTGATCCAGGACAAATTTTATTTTATTCAGTACTGAAGTATTTCTTGCTACTTTATGTTTTTGATGTGAGGTTTCCAACTCATTCTGTCATCAATTATGACGCAAAAAAATGTATGTTCATTCACCCTTACAATTTCCTCACCATCAATTTGTATTTTTTCACAAATATCTCTTCTGCTATTACCAAATAGCATCATTTTAGTTTTATTTAGATTCCAGGATAATCTGTTTTTATCTAACCATTTTTTGGGGGAGTAATCATTTCATCTGAAACTTTTCTTATTCCCTCTTGTGTTTTCTTCTGAGCAAAAAGCGGTGTGGGCTTGAACTGGACCCCAGATGCGGAGTGAGGAGGCAGGTGAGCAGATTCAAAATTGTTAAATTGAGTCTGTGTAGTTTGAACAAAGACGAGGGTGCATACAAACGAGAAACAAAAATGGCACCATGAACAAGAGCAGCGGGGTTGCCAAGCTGGAGTACAGCGAGCACTGGACGCACCTACTGGGAGACGCTGGAGCAGGCTTAAGTCCGTGAAAGGAGAGATTCGGTACGAGGGCCTGGAGGAGCAGGGACAATTGAATAAAGGGGTCCCAAAATAGTAAGAGTACCGTCCATACGTGTGTTTCCACTGAAGAGTCCACCCAGCGTCTCCCAGGTGCAGACCATCATCTTAAGAGTGGTAGAAGCTCATCAGGTGCAGGTGCCTCCCGTGGTGCCGGCTCCAGCTGAAGAGAGGGCTCCTGCAGCACAAAGGACACACCCAGGAGAAGGCAGGGAAAAACAAAGAGCAAAACAGGAGGAGCTAAGTGGTGATGCACGACAGTATCATCTGCAAATAGTACTAGCTTTACGTGTTTCGTCCCTTTGCAGACGTCGTAAATGTACAGGTTAAATCATTTTGGTCCTAGTATTGACCCTTGTGGTACGCCACATAATATATCTAAACTTGTAGATGTATATTCTCCAAGCTTCACATATTGCTTCCTGTTTGCAAGGTAGCTTTTAACCCAGTTCAGAACCAACCCTCTGATTCCACACTTTTCTAATTTTGTAGAGAGGATGTTGTGATCAAAAGCTTTTGCTAAATCCATGAATACTGAGGCTGCGTTCTTTATTTGGTCTATAGCATTCGTAATTTCCTCTGTGATTTCCATCAGTGCCATAGTAGTAGAAATATTAGCTCTGTATCAGTATTGGCTGGCCGCAAGTATGTCATTCTTATTGAGGAATTTGCAACGAGGGCGACCTCATTTTGCGGCCAATGGTTAACCACAGCAATGACCACGCCCACGGCCACGGCATTGGCCACCAGCAGGGGGCGCTTCATTCACGCAGTGGTTAAAATGAGTGCCAGGACACCTTTTTACTGGCATTTACTTGACTGTATTACTTTACTTGTGCAGTAATTCCATTACTCTTTAATTTTCTGTCCTCACAATAGTTTGTTCTTGTCTCTATTACTAATTTTCAATCACTTTTAACCATTATGCCATGCCATCGGCCACAGACCACGGCACTGCCCACCACCAGGGGGCGCTTCACGTGGCCGAGCCATTCAGTGGTTAAAATGAGTGGGCGGACAGATATGGCGAAAAGGTTATGTCATTTTTTATTATAAATGGGTAAACACTGTGAGCATGAAAAGAACCAAGCGTGTTATGATGGTTTATATCTGCCAGCTAATGGTAACATTGGCTTGTTAACAGTAATATTATGTCCTGCTAGCGTTGATGTAATCTCTTTGCTCTTTCAAGGAAGACATACTCTCAGGTTCACATGGACCAAAACATAACGCTTTTGCCTTGACTTGTTGTTTATAGATGCTTCTCGGACATCCACACAGAAAAAGGCTCCAATTCCCAGAGGAGATGCGCCAGAAGCATCAACTCACAGGTGATGATCTCCCCTCTTAGTAAGCTTGTTGACTTCAGGACCTTTTAATTCCAGGTAGCTAAAGTTTCTGGAACTAAAAGGTCGGTGGTCCCGTGTGCTTTTCATTTCCACTGCTTTTTAAAGTTCAGGGTCTTTTCTTTTCCTTTCGGCTCTTCCCAGCTTTCCCGTCAGGGGTCGCCACCGCAAATCATTTTGTTCTGTTTGATTCGCATGTTTTGATTTGGCCAAAGTTTTACGTCGGATGCCCTTCCTGACACAACCCTCTGTATGAGGGACAATTTTAAAGTTCAGGGTAATATAATAAAACCAGGCTGACGTATGGGGGAGTGGTTTAGTTCTACACTGCTATTATGTAAATAAACAGTCAATATGAGCTTGAATGTTTTTTAATAAAAGTGTCAGTGAACAAAATACAAAGCAAAAATAAACAAACCAGAAGAAGAGATATTTTATACGGAATCACAGGAGTGCCAAAATTAAAAGGCAATATGTGGCAATACGTGGACATATAATGAGAATCATTCATTCATTTTCTATATCGCTTATCCTCATTAATAATACAAAATTATACAAATGTAGTCATGTTATTTTTCCATTTTGTCATTGCTTTTTCTGTATTGTCTTTTTGCATCGATTTTTCTGTTGATTCATTTGCGTTTTGTCATTGCATTTACCTGATGGCTCAATCTAGCAAAGACCAAAGACAAGCAAAGACAATAGAATGGGTGGGCGGGTCATTGTGATTCTTATTAAGGTGATTTTATAGTTTCCTTTTTTATATCATATAGCCAGCAGCAGAAGTGAAATCAGGAATTCTGGGAATCATTAAAAAAACAACACTCACCCCCTTATTAATTATTAGTTTCATTAGTAATTACTAGGACTACTCCGATCAGTTTTATGCTGCCGAGAGTTATGTAGACCATGTTCTTTAATTCTGGGCTTTTTCCTCCAGCTTCCCAATTATCAAATGATCCCTGGGTTTTTAAACAATATGAGCAACACAATAACAAATATTTGTAAAAATATTAATCTCGATACTACCCTTGGTATTGATGCTACCGATATTTAGACCAATTTGTCCTGCACGAAGACCTTCATCTTCCACGTGTTGATGGTCCTGCAAAGTATAGACACGCAATAATGAGAGCTGATTGCAGCGTAAAATAATTAAAACATTTTGAGTGGTTTTATGATTGTTTTTACCCACCCAACACTAGACGTCATTTGGACGCTGTTTTTTGGGCTCAATATGGTCGGTCCCTCATTGCCTTGATTTAGCCCAAAAATAGATGTTGAATATTGGGTTTAGTCTGATTGGTTTGGTCCAAATGTAGGCCAAAAAAAAGATGTTTTCCAACTAAGTTTAGACAGGAAAGGGATGTCTTTGTGAGGACAACTCTTTACCTTTCACTTTTCAACCAAATCTAAAAGTTGTTTCAATGTCTTTTTCAACTGATTTTGGCTGTTCGTTGCTTGAACTAACACTTTAGTGACACGATTTTTGTTAACTTTTTTTTACCCGAATCCTTATTTCAGCGCATGGATTTGTTCTCCATGGCAAAAAGTTAACTGCTAATGCTTTGTTCAGGAAAATAAACAGCGGGTGACTGATTATATGTCATATTAGGTCCCACTCAAGTTTCTTCCCAATGCCTCAATTAAATAAATAACACTACCACAATGAATGTGCTGACCGCCATTCATCTCAAATAAAGCAAAATTTCACGAGCAAATGCGTTGGTAGCGGGAAGCCTTAGTACTTGGGTATGTGGAATCAAACTATGGAAGGGATGAAGTAAAGAAGTAAAACAATGCTCTACAATGAAACATTACAAACAGTGGATGTTTACAAAATACAAGGAAGAAGAGTCGTGAAATATTGTGTACATCCAAGGCCATATTACTTCATTCCTTGGAGAGTACATTTTCAATGATGTGTTTGTTACTATCACCTTATACTTATACTAGGAACTTTTCATTCCTAGTGACAACATTGTCTGTACTACAACAATATTTTGTTATAATTGTTACTTATCACTATTATTATTTATTTTGGTAATCATTCATTAGGACTGCAATATAATTTATTTTTGATGATAAGGACATTGACTACTATTCAACACACTGTCACATGACCTTACTTATGTATTTAAACTTAGTAAGTGCAGGAAGTGTACAAATGTATTGAAATAGGGGAGAGCCTACGGGGGTAGGATTAAATACGCTTTGCTTCTTCCTACTCCTTTTGGACATGTGGAACTGTCCATTGTATTAAGTGATGTATTCCGATGTCATTTACATGCATGTTCAAATCAAATTCAACCATTACCATTACTGATATATAATTCTTTAAAAAACGTAGGTTTATTATTTTGGCGTGAATCACATTATGGGGGATGGTCTGCACTCTCCAAGTGCTTTTCTAGTTCTAATGTAAATCATCATTGGGATATTGGGTGCAAGGCTTGAAACCGCCCCTGAACAAACATGAAATGCTCAGCGTTGGTTGAACATACTATGCAGGGTTTCCCCAAACCTGAGTATATCTTGACCTTACTACTACTTCAACTACTAAAGCAGGGAAAAACGAAATCATTTTTACCCATACACTTTAACTGTTTCCAAACCTGACTGTGATAAGTGAATTGTGAAAGTAGGAACGTTTATTTATTTATATTGTTATTTAATTTATTTATAAATCAAATGTTCTTTTTAATTAATAGCATAGAAAACCTGTTTACAACCTTTACCATATGGGTATTAACATTATTAGAGCTTTATAAACATGAAATAACACCCCTATAGTCACATATGCACTCCTATTAACCAATACCTAGCAGTAGACCCTGGGTTCCCAAAGTGGGGTACACCAATTGTAATAGGGAGTACGTGTCAGGATTCTGAGGTGGCTGTCAACTTTGGTTGACCCCCAGGATGCAGAGACGAGTCAAGTTAGGGGTGAAGGACAATATTTGAATACAAAAGGTATCCTCCTTGAGGAAAAACCAAAAAGCAAAAATAGTACAAAAATTAAAGTCCAGAACTAAGAATTGGTTAAGCCACACAATAAGGAAAAAAACACACAGCGCTGCCAGGAAAAAGGTCTGGCTGGGAAAAAAACTAAGTGAACTAAGGGAGCTGCTGGAAAAATTAAGCAGGGAAAAATACTCACAAAAACCCAGGTGGGATGGGAACAGAAACAAAAATCACACTAAGCAGAATAGCACAAAGAAACGAGGAAGTCCAAGGTTCAAGGAACATCCATGTGACGGCTTGGGCCAGGAATACTGAAGGAATGAGGTGCTGGATGCCCATCATGGAATTGGGCCCAGCTGGGCCCAATTATTATATTATATTATCCCTAAAAGGAAGTGCAGGCCGCCAAAATAAGAGCGTAGGATGTGTTACTTCCTCTCCTGCAGCGCATGACAGAACATGAATTAAAATGAAAACCATTACCGCTTAACACTCACAATCACAAGTACGCTCACAAGTATGCCTGAACACCTCACGGCGCAAGGAGAACAAAGACGAAAAGGGCAGGAGCATGAAGTTGTGCATTGCTGGGTGTGCAGCATATGAACAATTAAGTAAATTTGATGATTATTTTGTGCACTGAGAGCGATTAATCTTGAAGATTTAATTGATATTGGTGTTCCAATCTCCGCACGGCGCAGCAAGGAAAACCTGTCACTGTGAGTGAGCATTATCTTTGCTTTATGTTTTTTTGTTTTGACATGATTAACATTTGCCTTCAATTTGATATTAAATTAATATGCAGACCTAAATCATAGCCCCGCGACCCTATTGAGTATAAGCGGTATAGAAAATGAATGAATAAGTCATAGCCATCATTCAAGTTCATGCAAGCCTTTCAAATGAAAGGATGCCAACATTAGACTGGAGGAATATACATACTGTAGGTTGATTACTTATCTCTTTATCGCTGATCATGTCAAACTATGAAAATGTCTTCTTTTCCTTTGGGCTTATCCCTTCAGGGGTCACCACAGCGAATCAATTGCCTCCATCTAACTCTGTCTTCTGTATCCTCTTCTCTTGCGCCAACTACCTTCATGTCCTCTTTCACTACATCCATAAACCTCCTCTTTGCTCTTCCTCTAGGCCTCCTGCCTGGCAATTCAAAACTCAGCATCCTTCTACCAACATATTCACTATCTCTCCTCTGGACATGTCCCAACCATCTCAGTCTGGCCTCTCTGACTTTATCTCCAAAACCTCTAACATGTGCTGTCCCTCTGATGTGCTCATTCCTGATCCTGTCCATCCTGGTCACACCCAAAGAGAACCTCAGCATCTTCATCTCTGCTACCTCCAGCTCTGCCTCCTGTCTTTTCCTCAGCGGCACTGTCTCTAAACCAAACAACATCGCTGGTCTCACCACAGTTTTGTACACCTTTCCTTTCATTTTAGCTGAAACTCTTCTATCACACATCACACCCGACACTTTTCTCCACCCATTCCAGCCTGCCTGCACACGCTTCTTCACCTCTTTTCCACACTCTCCATTGCTCTGGACTGTTGACCCTAAGTACTTAAAATCCTCCACCTTCTTTATCTCTTCTCCCTGTAACCTCACTCTTCCACTTGGGTCCCTCTCATTTACACACATGTACTCCGTCTTCATTCCTCTCCTTTCCAGGGCAAACCTCCACCCCTCAAGTTTCTCCTCTAGCTGTTCTTCTCATCTCCAACCTTTGTCTTTGTCAACACTGTCATTTATGTTAAACAGAGAATCACAAATATAATGTCATATGGTTCTTTGTGGCAGGGGTGAAATGCAATGGAATTTTTGGGGGGATCAAGTTCATTTTCATGACAAAGTGGGACTCTGCAATTATTTTTCATTCATCTTATCTCTCGTCATAACATTACGAAGTGTATCCAAATTGCAATCATAAAAAATAGGGCAGCACACTTGGTGAAAATTAATATATGTGTCATTCTCGTACCGACAACTAGCTTCTGTAGCCGAGGATCGGACCGCCAAGGCCTCTGCCTCCGGCCGCCACCCAGCTCTCTTTGCACCCGACCCCTTTGGCTCCTCCCACGAGTGGTGAGCTCATGGGAGGGGGGACCCACGTTACCTTTTCGGGCTGTGCCCGACCGGACCCCATGGGTGCAGGCCTGGCCACCAGACGCTCGCCATCGTGCCCCGCCTCCGGGAGAGGGAAAGGGGCGGAGCTGTCGGCTGGTTCTGAGTTGGTTCCGATGGTGGGGGAGGATGCCGGTCAGACCTGGCAAACCCAAACGCATTGTGAGGGTCTGCTGGGAACGGCTGGCAGAGTCCCCTGTCAGAAGGAGTTTCAACTCCCACCTACGGGAGAGCTTTGACCATGGAGAAGGCATTCGACCGTGTTCCTCGGGGAATACTGTGGGGAGTGCTCCGGGAATATGAGGTATCAGACCACCTAATCCAGGTTCCCTGTATGACCGGTGTCAGACTTTGGTTCGCATTGCCGGCAATAAGTCGGACCCGTTTCCAGTGAGGGTTGGACTCTGCCTGGGCTGCCCTTTGTCACCGATTCTGTTCACTACTTTCATGGACAGAATTTCTAGGCGCAGCCAGGGCATTGATGGTTTTCAGTTTGGTGGCAGCAGGATTCGATCTCTGCTTTTTGCAGATGATGTGGTCCTGTTGGCTTCATCGAGCAGTGACCTTCAACTTTCACTGGACCGGTTTGCAGCTGAGTGTGAAGCGGGTGGGATGAGAATCAGCACCTCCAAGTCCGAGTCCATGGTTCTCGCCCGGGAAAGGGTGGAGTGCCATCTTCGGGTCGGGGATGAGGTCCTGCCTCAAGTGGAGGAGTTTAAGTACCTCGGGGTCTTGTCCACGAGTAATGGAAGGATGGAACACGAGATGGACAGGGGGATTGATGCAGCGTCTGCAGTGATGCGGACTCTTCACCGGTCTGTCGTGGTGAAAAGAGAGCTGAGCCAAAAGGCAAAGCTTTGGATTTACCAGTCGGTCTACGTTCTTACCCTCACCTATGGTCATGAGCTTTGGGTAGTGACCGAAAAGACAAGATGAGTTTTCGCCGCAGGGTGGCTGGGCTCTCCCTTAGAGATAGGGTGAGAAGCACTGTCATCCGGGAGAGACTGGGAGTAGAACCGCTGCTCCACTGCATTGAGAGGAGCCAGATGAGGTGGCTCGGGCATCTGGTTCGGATGCCTCCCCAACGCCTTCCTGGGGAGGTGTTCAGGGCACATCCAACCGGTAGGAGGCCTCAGGGAAGACCCAGGACACGTTGGAGAGACTATGTCTTTCAGCTGGCCTGGGAACGCCTCAGGATCCACTGGGAAGAGCTGGAAGAAGTGGCCGGGGAGAGGGACCTCTGGGCTTCCCTGCTTAGGTTGTTGCCCCCGTGACCCGACCTCGGATAAGCGGAAGAAATGGATGGATGGATGGAGGGATGGTGTCATTCTCGAAACCTCTGGCCACAACGGTACTACCATTGTATGATTTCAATATCGGTGGAACATTTGAGACATGGTTTCACTTTTCCTCATATACTGACCCCTTCATTACACGCGTACCATCCTCCTAACTGTTTTCGGAAGAACTATGTTGAAAGCGTCTTATCCTGTCTTAAAAGCTGCAACCCACTTCCTGTTGCTGGGTTACAATAATTCCAACATTAGTATTCACCATTGAGCTGCAGCAGGAAACAGAGCCTCCACCAGACAATGACGGCCAATGCAGGTCATGATAATTACAATAACAATACGCTCCAAAGGCAGGAAGCTTCCGTTTCAGACGATTTAGCTAAATTGAACATTTAAAGAGTACACGTGTACACGTGTAACCGTAGCACTTTAGAGGCATGTTGTGTGCAACAGTACACCATGCATCCCCTACATTTCCATTGATTCTACCTTTGCATGTCAAACAGAGAAAGGGAGCATTTCACAATGTGAAATGTAGTTTTTTTACATTTTATGTTCACACTTTTTCTCTGAGGCCAACTGAAAAAGCGTCACCACAGCAACAAAGATTTCAGAAGTGCTCCATATGTCAAGTTCAGTTACCATGGTAATGTGTTTCATGGTGAAGAGGAGCACCCTGCGTGAGGGTGGCAAATACGCAGCACGTCCACCAATTACATTTCTTTTGTGTGCGTGTGTGTGGAAAATGTATTTCTCGTTTTGGTTCCTACTTCCGTTTGGGATGTGGGACTTCAATATGAGGATGCGCGATGTGTTTTCTTCCAAAGGTGCAGCAAGGTGGCCACTCAATCCAACATATCATTTTCCCATTTTGACACAGATGCTCAGTTGCATTCCCCCTGGCCTGCCTAGGGCAACGTTCTTGTCTCTCTCTCTGTGTGTGTGTGTGTGTGTTTGTGGTATTTCTGACAAGCTGTGGAGATTTTGGTGTGTATTCTTGTTTTGGTTTTGGCATCAGAGTATTGGGCAGATATCGCAGCCCTTTGCGTAATTTGTTTGACAATTGTATTGATGAACTGTTTCCTCCCATTTTTTAATCTTTGCGTAACCAGAGACAGACTGTTCTGAATTATAATTGATGATTCATTTCTATCTTTAACGTCAGTGAGTTGAGTCAGTATTTTGGATTCGGATTTGCAACCCTGCCTCCAGTCCACGTTGCAAAAACGAGACACCACCACAGCACCCTTGTCACTAAGACAAGGAAAATACATTGTCGATAAAGGCCAAGTTGTTGGCTCCAGCTGATGTGCAAACCCTTGCTGGGATGAATACATCAAGACGAATCCATGAGGAATTGTGTACCCCAATATGCACTCCAATATGCATCATTAAGCTTGTGTGAGGCGAATCTCCCAACAGCCATACGTTACACACTTATGTGTGTTAATGGACAGACATTAAAGACAAACTAATCAAAGAAATAAACAGTAATTAGTGCAATGTCTTTGATCTGATCTATAATGATTTGATTTGGATTTGTCTGCTGGAAAGATGGCAAGAGCTCTTCAGGAAAATGGGTGACACTGGGGTGGGTGGATACAGTCGTTTATAGGTTAACTGGCTCCAGACTCGACAACATTAAATTAATTAATGTAAATAAAATTGAATATTTTAGCATAGAAAACCTGTTTATGACTTATTATAAATGTTTTTTTTAACACTCTAAATTGTCCATTAGAGTCTGAATGTGAGTGTGTATGCTTGTTTGTCTGCCCTGCGATTGGCTGGCAACCCGTCCAGGGTGTACCCCGCCTCCCGCCCAAAGTCTGCTGGGATAGGCTCCAGCATACTCGCAACCCTAATGAGGATAAGCGGCATAGAAAATGAATGAACGAATAAATTATCAGAGCCCAGTAAACAAGAAACACCACCAATATAGTCAACTTTACTCTCCCATTATTCATTGTTTACGCCACATTGCAATTCTTATGCTGCCTGGACTCGAGATGGCCGCTAACTAGCAAGCCCTATCATGTTGGACATGCCATGGCAGGTCATGACTTCATTACTTCACGCAATGTTAAGGTAATGTAATGTATAGTAATGTCTCAACTTTTTGTGTCATTATTGCCACCTCGTGTCATTTCTATTTCCATATGGATAGAGACCTTCTTAGCCAGGGGCGAGGGGAACTCACCCAGGTTTTCGCAGCCTTGGTTTTGGCAAAGGCGGCCCCGCTGCACCCGGATCGCGCACGACCAGAGTAACCGATTCACTTAGTTTGGCCGCAGGCGACACCGGACCCTCTGCCTTTTACGACTGCTCCCCCTCTAAAATGGTTTGTTGTTCTTGGAAACGACCTGGGATATTTTACCTATCTGCTAGTGATAAAGAGGGACCTGTTAATATTCAATACCGGAACAACCTCAAAGGAATCTATTCTGTATCACACCGCTTACTCTTTTGTATCACAGAGATTATTGGACGACAACACTTGTCCAGTTGGAATAGATGACAGGTTTTATTAGGACAGATTAGCAAGGGCATGCAAGCAGACAACAATGAATATAAGGATAATACTCTTTAAAGACCAACTACCTTGAGCTCCACCTACACACCTCTAGTTAGGGACTAGGCCCTATCTGGAAACCCAGTATTTCAATCCCACCCAGATGGCGATGCCAGGCAGTAAAATGGTAAGTCCAGAAAGAAAACGTTCTCTGCTAGGGGTTATTCCTAACCCAGGGGAAAGGGACGGCGAGTGATCAGATCGACGGCTTCCCCTGCGAGCGCTCATGGATCTAAGTTGCTCCCGAAAGTGGCAAGAAACAGGTCGGCTGCTGTGGTTGATTTAATATCCCACCAAACACAGCTCTACTTCGGGTAGCTCCACAGCTTAGTGTTCTCACTCTATGATACCAGAGGAGACGAGAAAGGGTTATGGAGATCACATGAAGGACTAATTGTTGTACCTATCCCGCTGCTTACTTTGCTAGTAACAGATGTGCACACTTTGGATCAAGGGGGGAAGCTGTAAAGAAGATAAAGCAGCAAGGTTATTGGTCACCATATTTGCAACAAATGGTAGATGAAGTTTTGGGTGAGTGTGAAATTTGTGCACAGAATCATGTCAGAAGTTTTTCATTGTGGCAGCTCCTCTCTGCTGCCACAATGTGTGTTCACCTAACCCTGCCTTCTGTTGCATCAGCACAATATTGCAAACATATATTTAATATTTGCAAAAATATTGCAGAAGCAACTGATTCAATTGACACCAATAAAGCCAAAACAGTCACTTGGCTTTTAGAAGCACCTTTTGCTGCTTCGTCTGCTGCATTGTTTCCATGCAGAACATCCCCATTTCCCTTCCTATGTGCTTGACATTTGATTATTGCAAGCCTTGCGGGTTGCATCCTTGCTGAGATAAGTTCCACTATTTGTTTTTGGTGATATATCGGTGTACCATCAATTTTTCTAAATCCACGTTGCTTCCACACTGCCCCAAACAAATGCCACACTCCATGTGCATACGCTGAATCTGTATACACATTTGCTATCTTCCCTTTGGCCATCTTACATGCTTCAGTCAACGCCTTCAATTCAGCTAGTTGTGCAGAACACGGTTGTACACATTTTTCAGCCTTTACTGTTACACATTCACTTCCTTCCTGTTTGTTTCAATGAGTATTTCCGTTTTCAGCAGACCTTCAATGGTTTGAGTTATCCCATTTTTTTCGAATATTTTACTACCCGATGGATCATAATAAACAGTGCAATGGTACGCACACCATGGTTTTGAAGCTTCCGGAAGTTGTGCAGGAATGTATTTTTCCCACTTTTGGAATGCCTGGAGCACTACTTCTGATATATCTCCTAACCAGTATACTTTTGCTTTTGGCGCCTGAACGTTCATCAGACATTTTTCCCTTGCTTTATCAACTTTCACTCCCTCAGGACTACACCAAATATTTACATTCAGCTTACATAATGCATCTCTCCTTAGCAGGTTTACTGGCATCTGTTCAGATATCAGAACTGGCAATGTAGTTGTTTCCCCCTTCATGGTTAGTCACACTGGAGCCGTCATTGGTATTGTTTGAAGTTTTCCCGAGAATCCTACTGTTTTGACAGACTTGTCAGACATGGGGAGGTGTGAAGCATAACTTTGACCTACACACAAATAGGTTGCTCCAGTGTCGACCAACATTGGTATTTGTTTACCTTCAATTTGGACTTGAACTAATGGTTCTTTTCTAGTTCTGACCTTCTGACCTTCCCCTGCAGGATTCTCTGGGCACCCCTAATAGCCATGATTTGGACCTCCCCACGGGTTAACAGGACCGAAATATTGTTGTTGTGAATTTGGGTCTTGACACTGAGGTTGTTGATTTCCATAGCCTCCCTCGACCCAATTAGGTGCCGGCCATGGGTTAATTGGACAGTTCTGTCGGGTGTGTCCAGGTTGTTGACATCCCCAACAGCATTTGTGAAAGGCTTGCATCGGAGGGCCTTGTTGGTGGTACCTCTGTTTCAGTCCGTCTTTTTGTGTCATCTGAGGCTGCCTCCTCGCTTGTCGGACTTAGTTCGCTCTCGGCTGCTGAGCATACACATTGATGAGGGGTGGTGTTTGAGATGGCGGTATGGTGAGTGGTTTCCCCTTTAAATCCTTGAGGTCCATCTTGATTGGATACTCCCTTCGCAGTGTCCCCCACAAGTCTCTGCGATAGGGATTAAATTCAACTCCGTCATCTTCGGGGTTCTGCATCCACCTGTGTCCACTTAGGTATAGCACATTCTCCATTGTTGGTATTCCCAACACTTGTGCCCACACAGCCTTGATATTGCCGAGCGCCAGTGTTTTGCCCACTGTTTCTTCCTCAAATGCCCTTATCCATTTTCCGGCCTCCTCATGAATACCAGGCAACCTGGCGATCAACCCCTCAAGATCAAGTGTTTGCCATGGAATGTACTGTCCCTGCATTCCTTTTATCAATATAAATAATAGTAATTGATGAGCCGGATCAGTATACGTATCTGAAGGGTTTATGCCAGGTCTGTATCTAAGGTCATACTTTCTGTTTTCCTTGTCATTTGCTGCAAATGTAAGACTTTCCCCTAATACTTCCCTTTCTTCTCCCTCTTGCACTTTTCCAGTAAACTTACCCTTCTTCATCTCTTTAAGAGCGTGGTCTTTGTTTGCATAACAGTCCATTACTTTTGACTTTTTTGGCTTGGCGCCCTTTCTCTCCATGCTCCAGTATTGTGGTGGGTTTGGCACCAATTCAACTGGTGAAACTTGAGCTTGTCTATCAACCTCGAATTCAACATCTCCTGTTATGTTGACTGCTCCTGTAATGAACGGGTAAAGGCCAGATGGGGCCGTTTCAGTGAACCGATCATTGGTCATATTTTTGTTTTTTATTTTATTTTTATTTTAACCCCTTAATTTTGAGCATTTCACGATTCTTTTTTATAGTTTTTCTAAAAATGTCATCTTTTTTAACAATTCTACGATCTCCAATTCTATTTCCCTTTTCAGCTGTCTTTTGTTACTTTTGTCTTTGGGTTTATGATCCTTAATTCGTACTTCCAAATCATCCCACAGACTCACGTCAAGTTCCACCTTCCGGCCATCTTGAACTTAAGTTTTTAGTGCGTTTTTCCCACTTTTTGAAAGCACCTCAATGTCATTTTTCATGGTCGGGTATTTTATCCCTGAGATCATTACTGGAGTAATTGTCATGACAAAACACACCACTCACCCTAAACAAATAAAAACCCTTCTTCCACAAGCCTTAGTCCTCAACACTCTGTGGGAGGGGTTTAACCACTCCCCCTATACTCCCTGGTCTGCAGTTTCTTTAAGTGTTCAGTTTGCTTCCGGTCAGTGTCACAATCACACAGCTTACCAAGATTCACTAAGTTTGCAAATAATAAGAGCGAAGTCTAGTAAGACTTACCACACATAAAAATGTAAAGGATTTTTCTCTCTACTCAACTGTTGCAGTTTTGTTCCTTTAACCAGTTCATAACTTTCACCACTGAGCAGCCAACGGTGATGGAGTTTCAACTTCTCTGCGACCACCCAACTGTCCTTCTAAAATCTCAACAGGAAAGCAGCCCACAACACATTCACTACATTCACGTCAATACAAGTTACAAAGTTAAAATACACGACACTCAATAATATTTAAAGTGACACACAAATTGTTTTAATTTTTATAATGTTTTAAAATGAACCATTTTATTGTTTCCAAAAGGGACTGATCGATCGTTCAAGCAAAGGATTTTTTTATGAGTAATTTTGACCATAACATTTTTATTGAACTTTTTCAACTTTACCCTTGGAAGGATTGAACTACTCACACTAGCATACTTTGGTTTTCAAGGGACCCTCCCAGATAAACACACACTCTCACTGGAAAGAGCGAGACATAATCACAGAGCCGAACGAAACTCAATATAGTACTAAATGATGCAAAACAAAGTCAATCAAAAGCTTAAACAGCATCAAAATGTAACGATGATTTTTCCTATTCAACCGCAACAGTTCTGTCCTTTCAACTAACTTCTAATACCCACTATAGAGTAGCCAAACTCATTCGCATTCAAAAATGAGTTCAACACAATTCCCTAATGATAAGTACAGAACCTCACATAGGCTGTTTGTCCTACCATTATGTTTAAATTAACCTTTTTACCAGCTTTCAAAATAAACCAGAGGGATCAAGGGGGGAAATTGCAAAGAAGATAAAGCAGCAAGGATATTGGTCACCATATTTGCAACAAATGGTAGATGAAGTTTTGGGTCGATGTGAAATTTGTGCACAGAATAATGTCAGAAAAGATGTAACTACACCCATTGGACACATACCTGTTCCGGGGGGACCATTCAAACAAGGTGGTTATTGTACGCAAAATGATTATGTTTTTAGTGGTTACGACACTTGCTCTACAGTTCAGCTGCGTGTTTGGAAGGATTTTGCTACATACACCAACACAAACTTTTCCTCAGCAGACTCTCTCATACAAGCTCGGACACTCTCAAGAGAATGAACAGAAAACAGCTGGAGACTGGCAGATAATGACAAGAATCGACGCTGACACACACAAACACTCACGCAAACACTCACCGACGCAGACTTTTAAACTGTTGATTGAGATATTTACAATTTTGTTCTACATACAACAAAATGACAAACAATTTCTTGCACCTCAATCACACAATATAAACCATCCAACTGATTGCTCAACACCTTGCTCCTTCAGTTGTGTAGTTGCATATGCATTAATGTATCCATAATTATTCGGCCCGCTTCACATAGGACCGCACGACTTTTGCGAGTTGCGTCACCAAGTACACATGAAGAATTCCCAAGCTGCAATTAAAACATGCATAATCTAAGGAGGCCCCTCTTCCACTAGACGTGAATTAGATCCACGTGTATATTAATAGGCTCAGCCAAAAATCCTATGGTCGTCGCTTCCCTTGCAAGACGAAGTCGCCCACAGACTTGGCGTGCAACTGACGAAGTAGCGAACCTCTGTCGCTGCAACTGGTACTTTTACCAGTGCAGTCAGACTCTCATTCTAGGAGCCTCTTCTGTATTTCTCCCGGGTAATCTCCCGGGCTAAGAGAACTGCAGTTTTTTTCTCTCTTCTTCTCACACACACACACAGCCGGCAAGAGCCTTCTCCTCTATTGTTTTCTACTTTTGACCTCTTACTTGTGGCAGCCAATGCTAGACTCGAGTCCCGTTTTTCTTTAAAACACACAAAAGTTCTCCCTCAAATTTCTAATTTGGGACTCTGCCCCGTGGGGAGAAACGCTTTGTGTGAGTGAACTTTCCTCCTCTCTACATCTGTGATATTAATACACAAAATGATGAGGTTCTTTTTAGGATAAATTTTTAGCATTAATGCTCAATAACCACTCCCGGGCTACACCGTGCTGTCAAACCAAATCGGTAAGTAAATGCTACCTGTTTTTAACGGCCGTTGGTTTGAAACTTGGTGCAGCCGAGGAGCGACAATCAGAATCAGAATCAGAAAAAAACTTTATTGCCATTGTAAGTGAACAATTCACGAACTAGGAACTTTCTTTGGCAACTCAGTGCATAGTAGAATTCTAATTAAACATAGAGCATTAAATAAACATAGAACTAACACTAACTAAACATAGAACCCTGAGTAAAAAGTTGAAATCACTGAGTAAGTAAGTAAGTAAAGGCATGAAAGTGTGCATGCATCAACGTCCTCTCTGCTCTGGCTTGTAGCTTCCCTAATCAGGCCTTCAGTGATCCCCGCTGGATTCTTTTCTTGTACAACTCATCAGCATCTCCTAATGTCAACAGATTGTTTGGGCCTATGATCCAAACCAGGTCTTTCCATATCCCAAATGGCATTCTCCTATGATCTCCTAGGGTCACATCTAGGTGTCCCTTTTGTTTGAGGCTTCTGCGGGTCATTGACACCTCGGCACCAATATCTACCATATAGGGTTCTCCTACCATGGCATAAATAGCGTCTATCATCTATTTCGTCGAGCCTCGAGTCAGGGCACATAGTTACAAAGATGTGTTCGCTTTTAACCCACTTTACTACTTTACGTAATGCTCGTATATATCTTGAAGGAATTACAGCCATCTTCACCCTATGCCAAATCTGGGTTAGCGTATGTCCCTGTCTCAGCTTCTCCCGTGCACTTGCTATAAACGTGTTCTCATCATCATCTTCATTGGACACCAATCGCTCATACACCGCTTGGGCTGTTTTATCGGGCCGGCCAGGCTTTCTTCGCCTCTTCGTTAACTCTGCAGCTCTTAACTATGTGCCAGTTGTCTCGCAAATATGCTTCAATTGACTCCCCGGCTTTTAAGGGTCTCACCATGGATTTTAGGGTCTTCAACCCCTCATATCCTCCACTATGTCGTGGTGGAACCAGAGGGACGGTGGCCATGGCCACTCTGCCTTGGTCCGCCGCCTGAGAAGGCACCGCCATCATGACAGTCTTTATCTCCTCCTGGTCCTCCACCTCATCACAGATTGTCAGCTCTCGTCTGGCCTGGATATAAGCCGCCTGCTTCAGGCGCTGAAGCATAGTATCATACACAACTGCCAAATAGCCTTTGCGGAAATTTTTCGTCAGATTCTTGTAATGTATCAACGTATGATACGATGGGGTCTTTAGGAAGTTAGGCATTTCCCCGCAAGTCATCCGAACCTCGAACACCTCTTCCTCATTAAGTCTGTGTTGTCATCCTGGAGGAATTGCGTATTCCCTTTGTCCGACTTCGGGGGTATGAGCTTTCCTCTTGTCTCTCGTCTCCAGGTATCCCCATTGTATGTCTCGAGGTAGCCTCTCTGACACCCGGTAGATGTCTTGTACCGGCACCGCGTCCTTCCGTCCCTTGTAGACACCCGACTTCAGGGTCTGCTGAGGGGATGTACGTCGGCTCATTCTCAGAACGTAGGCTTGTCTCCTGTTCTCCCACTGGTTCGGTGGGGTCTGGTCTGTCATTGCCTTCACCCGGTAGGGCAGCATTTTCTGCTTCTGCTGCTTCCTGCAGCCCTTGTTCATCTACCTGTCGCCCTTCGCTATCCCTAGGGCCAGGCACAGTAGTGATTTCCCAGCGTGGTGTTGGATGCTCCCTCCATACTCGGTCTATTCCGGTGACTCTAGCAACTCTTGCCACCATTTCAACCACTTCTGGGTATCTGAACCGCTTCTTGGGAGTCCTTTAGGGTGGTCTACCACCATCACCAACTGATCTCCATCGGGACCCATTCTCCTCATCTGGGTATAAACCCGTCTCTTTAGGTATAGATGGGAATACACTATTGTTTCAAGCATCACTCGATCTATACCCGGGTTCATTTCTTCATATTCTTGTCTCATTCTCAGTTCCCATTCCGCCAAACCTCCTCCCCAGAGAAGGATTTGGGTCGGGATGTTATGTTGTCCCACCATCTGGGGCGTTGACACTCTCAGCTTAGAGCTCTCACCTTCCTGGTGGAAGCTTTCCCCTCAATGCCCCAATGGATCAGCCATTCTTTTCTCCTGGAGTTGCTTTTCTGTTGACTCCTGTAGTTGTAGATGTGTGTTGCTGCTTTCCCAAGCCTCTCGTTACGGTCTGAGCTAGGGAGGGTTCGCAGCCGGTCGGTTACTCGGCGTTAAGTTCTTCTCCGCGCCTCTCTTCTTCTAAACTTGTCACTTGTCCACAACAAGGTTTCGTATCAGCTGAAGGCCTTTGGGTTCAGCGACAGCCTGATACTAAGGGTTGGCCTCTTCACTCTGGCTCCCTTCTAGTTCAATGACTCTGGGTAGGTCTCGCTTCTCGAGTTCCCCGTTGTCCTTGGCGTTAGCCTTGCCCACAGCTCAGTTTAACACAGTCCTTTCCAACTCGATCTCCACCTCCAGTTCCACCCTTAACTGCACGTCTCCTCGGACGCTCGGGTAAGGGTGGCTGGATTCCCTGGTGTAAATCACAACTCTTAGAGAGAAACAGACTTTTTCCTCTTTTTGTAGTCCTTCAAACTACCCATAATTGCTCTTTTCCAGGGAACATTTTCCCTCAAAGATCAACCGCTTCTCCCCTCCTCAGGGTTGTACTAAACACGAAATTTATGTAAGTGGAGGTCACAAACTGTTTTGGGAAGAAAAACAATCTATACCTCTACCGAAAAGGTCTACTGAAAAGTTACCTTTGTGGATGTAAGACTCAACAAAGGTTCAGCAACTTGACGGAAATTTCTAATGAATCGACGGCAAAAAAGTTAGCTAAGCCGAGAAACCGTTGAAGGTGCTTCCTTGATAAAGGAGTGGGCCACTCGACCACAGCCTGGATCTTGGCAGGGTCGGCTCGGAGCTGACCCTTCTCCCCAATGAACCCTAGAAATGGAACAGAAGAGGTGTGGAAAATGCATTTTTAAGCCTTGACGAAAAGTTTGTTACTAAGGAGCCTTTGAAGAACTAAACAAACCTGTTGGATATGTTCCTTCAGTGTAGCGGAAAAAATTGAAATATCATCGAAATAAACAAAAACGAATTGATCAACCATATCGCCAAAATGTCATTAACAAACCTTTGAAACACGGCTGGAGCATGAGTGAGTCTGAACGGCATGACTAAGTATTTAAAATGCCCCAAGGCGGTGGGTGGTGAGGAGGAAGAGAACGAGCACGATCCTTGCTGAAAACCTCCCGGAAGTCGTGGTAGACGGGGGGAACTGCAGAAAGATCTATTGCTTCGGGTAGGGCTGAACGAGTGGAGGCGGGGCTAGGGCGAGCTGCCTTAAGACACTGCGTGTGGCAAAATGTGCTCCAATTAACTATGGCCGATTTAGGCCTATTGATCTGCGGGATATGTTTAAAAAGCCGCGTAAGCCCCAACACGATGGGGGCGGAACGAGAGGGAATAACAAAGAATCTCATGAATTCCTGGTGATTACCAGGTGTCCGGTATCGCATAACGTTTAACAAACACCTCATCTATAAAACATCCGCACCAGAGTCAATAAAAGAAACAATGTCAATGTCCTTATTTCCCCAGGAAAGCATACCTGGAAATATGGCCTTTTTTACTGTATTTCATTGAAAGAATATATGTAATTATTTTTGCTATGTTTGTGCGCTCAGGTGCACTCGTAATTGTCAGCTAGTTGTTTTTCATTTTTATTCACGTATCCCTATGACAATATGACCCAACTTTGGGAACTTAAGCACTAGAGACTTGTTGGTGTCATATTAGGTGTTGGAATTGCACTACTGTTGATGTGTTCAGGTGAGAATCAAGTTATTGAAGAATGGCAGACTCTGTGGGGAGCTACAACGTGCAGCCATCTGTCACCATAACGGAGACGCGCTGCAAAATTTGACAGAACTAATACAATTGATTAGTTACCACTGCCTTGACAGCCCTGGTATTAACATAAAAAAGTCCAGAGTCCTGTGATTGACTCGGTGTAACCTACCTCTTGCCTAACGTCTTCTAGGACAGGCTCACCCGGGACTCTGTTGTGGACAGTTGGTACAAAAACTGAATGGTTGAATTTGGGGGAAGTACAGTATTGGAACTTTAATGAGCACCTTAACAAGGTAAAGCAATAAATCCACCAAAGCAACATGCATGAATTAATAAGTGAATTAATAAGTTAATAAGTGAACGACATATGCACGAGTAAGCTGCAACACATTAGGTTTCACTTTGAAATAAAGGCAAACAGCAGAGCATGTGACAAGCGGAATGACGATAGCGAGTCGACGCTGTATT
The DNA here is from genome assembly GCA_024372805.1 of Oostethus manadensis. Classification (NCBI taxonomy): domain Eukaryota; kingdom Metazoa; phylum Chordata; class Actinopteri; order Syngnathiformes; family Syngnathidae; genus Oostethus; species Oostethus manadensis. Next base: position 726,441 of record QODF01000077.1, read on the forward strand.
CAAATTGTTCGACCGAGGTGGAACTTTCCCACGAGCGATTGCTACAAGTGTTCCTTTTGAACCTCCGGCGTTCTGATAATGTCATTGACGTCACCGGAGCTGCCACGACAGCATCTCTCGGACCCCTTTTCATTCCGACTCAGACACAAATTAACTGCGCAAACAGACCCGACTGAGAGAGACAGCAAGTCAAGTGGGTTGATTGCAGTTATTGCGCACAATGGCGATATGACTAACAAGCCTGAGCTGTGAATGACGTCACCGGACACTGCTGGTGAAAAGAACCAGAGGGATAGCATGTGGCCAGTAAGGGAAACAAATGGCTTGTTTATGGAGCTCTAGTATCTTAGGGTCCTTTTCACCGGTGAGGGAGGGCTGATTGATCTGCATTAATGTAGACGCTGCACCGGAGCTTTGCCGGCCGATCTATGTTCCTACCCTTGCATGTGATCTTGCCCATACTAGCCTCCGAAACGAGTTTCTTCCAGAGGGTGGTTGGACTCACCCTCCGAGTCTTTTGCATCCATACACAAAATTAGCATAACAAGGAGGCGAACATGTTAGGGCTGTCAAATTATTAAACATGTTAATCAGATTAATCACAGTTTTCTAATGAATTATTTATTTAATCAACCACTTGCAACTATGTCTGAAATGTGCACATTTTCTGACAGTACTGTATTGAAAGAAATATAAAAGACAGAACAAAATTATATGGATTTGTATTAAGTCTGTCACAAACAGCACTTTAATGGCGGAAACTAATTAATTACGTTACAGCACGGTGGTTGAGTGGTTAGCACATTGGCCACACAGTCAGGAGATCTGGAAGACCTGGGTTCAAATCTCCGTTGGGCATCTCCGTGTGGAGTTTGCATGTTCTCCCCGTGCGTGTGTGGGTTTTCTCCGGGTACTCCGCTTTCCTCCCACATTCCAAAAACATGCATGTTAGCTTCATTGGCCGCTCTAAATTGTCCATTAGAGTGTGAATGTTTGTTTGTCTATATGTGCCCTGCCATTGGCTGGCGACCTGTCCAGGGTGTACCCCGCCTCTGGCCCAAAGCCAGCTGGGATAGGCTCCAGCATACCCGCCACCCTAATGAGGATAAGCGGTACAGAAAATGGATGGATGGATGGATGAATAAAGCTTTAAAGCATGACGACAGGCTCTCTACAGTCACACAGTCTGACACTCTTTAATAACTTTATTCGGACCTGAACACATCAACAGCGGTTGAATTCCAACACCATGTACTGTATGTACAGTATCTCCCGCTCACAAACAAATCTCACCCAGCGGCAGCTTCGGAACGAAACTTCCTCATTGTCAGTGGACAGGGCAGCAAGAACATGAACACAAGGTCTTTATTATGCATGTATGTGAGGTCCAAATGAACAGAATGACAAAGAAAAACAAGTAGATATTTTCATCACTCACTAACATAACTCTTAATTCAGAAGTTGAATTTGCTGCATTCAAGTGTGCTCGGAAATCCCAGAAAACACACAATGTGAATTGCTTGTGAACTTAAGTTACATAGTGTCTATGAACACAACACCTCATTGCTCATTACGTGGTTAAAGTGGGATCAGATTAAAAATTGTCATCATTTGACCTCCCTAATTTGTCTGCATTAACGGCTCCAAATGAACAGAAAACTAACCCAAGCTAAAAGATAACACGCGTCTGAAAATCTATGTACCTAACACTGGTTTCTTTAATAGTAGCAAACATCGGAATCACACTTTAACCGCGTTATTATGAGCACTGAGGGATTGCATTCAAAGACACCCTGTACTTAACACATGTTTTGAGTTTATGGTCTGGAATATCCAAGCATACTTAAATGCAGCAAATTCTATTTTTGCATTAAGTGTTACAAAGTGAGTTATACGAATATTCACTTTTTTTCTATTATTTGGAATATTGCACTCGTAAAGAGTTTATTACGGTTGTGATGTTTCGGAGTGTCCCTGAATGGATCTCGCGGTAACAATAATGAGAAAGTCCCATTGTGAGGCTGAAAGCACTAGAGACGGGTTTTTGAGTTGGAGACACGTACACGGTGTTGGAATAAATAAGAATAAATAAAGTTATTAAAGAGTGGCAGACTCTGTGTGACACTGGGCCACCGTCTGTCGTCGTAATGGGGAGGTGTGGCTTGCCGCGATGTGCATGCGCTAATCACGCTAAAAACGTTGACGTAATTGATGAGATCATTTAGTTACCGATGTTAGCGCACTATGTCCGTCAGCCCTAGAAAATAAACATCGATTTGTGGCAGCATGGGAAAAAAGGTCATTTCACTTTGTGTCGGCGCGCCCAACTGTGGTGGAAATTATTGTTCCGCAAAACCCAATGAAATAAAATGACAAAAATGATTCTTTCACACAGTATACAGTCGTCCCTCGCTACATCGCGGTTCCAATATCGCACCCTCACTCCGGCAGTTTTCCAACATTTAATAATGAATTATGGATAGTTTTGAGGTTGGATATGGCTTATTAATAGTAAAGAAAGCATTTTCAAGTATTAAAATGACAAAATAAATGAAAATATAAATATAAAACATTCAGGAGATGTTATGTGAAGTGTAATACAGTATCTGTGTGTGCCATTGATAAGCAGGCCCTGGGAAGTGGCGTGTGTGACATCCAGCTGAGTGCTGGCAGCCGGATAGGAGTGTAGAGAGTGGCCGACAGCAGCTCCTGTGTGAATCTTTACTGCATGTGTTGTCTGCTTGTTCATAAAGAAATTTAAGTGCATCGTCATTCTCTCCTTAACCCCTTAACCAAAGACAGGGACAGCAAAGTAATATTCTACACTGCTTCCTAGGTATGCGTAACTTTATATTGATGAGACAATAGCCACCAGCAAGTATGCTGTCAATATTAATGTGTGAGTTTTAGTCTAAAATTGAGTATGTTCTCATATTATATATATCTACTACATTGGGAAATACAAGTGTAAAAGTGACTATAGGGGTGTTATTTCATGTCTGCCGGGCTCTAGTAATGGTAAAAAGTTAACGACGATTCCAGGGAATGTAAATACGTTTTTGACGCACGCACATCCTGTTTGACCCCTCGGCCCTCACTGTAGTTTGAGGAAGCACTGCAGTGTGGCAGTTGATGTTGGCCCACAAGCGGGAACAAATATTGAGCAGAAACGGACAAAGAAAAGGCTATTTTGAGCGATTTAGTTTACTTTAAAGCCCTGGTGGATCTCTGGACAGGACCAAAGTTGTCTCCAATGCCAGAGAGAGGAGAGAAGGTACTTGGCTTGGTACAGTAACACAGTACCTTGACTTACGAGTTCAATTGGTTCCCAGACCTATAAAAGAGAGTGTAAAGAAATAAACATGTTTTCTTGAAGAGCAGGCAGATGTTGGCAGATGTGTATGAGAGTGGCGGTGGAGGTCAGAGTGAGATTTAGCTGGTTTGATAGCTTTTATCGACTCCTTCTGTTTCAAAATTGTGCAGATTGCCGACGCGCTGCGATCGTATTGGCGTGCCAACCCAACCACTCGCACCCGTTGCTCATGTTTTTCGATGGTTTCATGCTTCATCTCCAACGACATCGTCCTCTCCTTCTTGTCACTGCCGTCCTTTTCTCAGGACCCACGATGAATAATAGAAAGAAATCACAAAAGGAGAAGTAAAGAGCGCAAACCCGTAGAGATCCTCGCACAGCTGGAACGCCACGTGAAGTGAACGCGTGAGGGAGACGAGGGTTTCCTAAGTCATGTCAAGGCTCGTGTACTAAGGCAAAATTGTGTCCAAGTAGCGGCTTGTACATCGGAAAACTCCTAAGGTTTTACTGCATTTGGTTTCTAGTTGTGTTAGTTTTGTGTAAAGGCTTTTGCATGGTGTGTTGCCTTGTGTGATATCTGGGGGGAGAAGGAGAACTTCTTTTAATGGCTGAGGTTGTGCTGGGAGTCCCACTTGTGCACATTGGTTTGTGAGTTTTCCCTGGCAGGCTGTAGCGGCGTTCCCCTTTGGGTTCGCTGGGCGATCCTCTTGTAGCGATGCAGTGAAAGTGGTTGGAGCTTTTGCTTGGGGGCACGTCCGTGGTTTTTACTAGCCTGCTAGTTGCCTTCCTGAGCCAGCGGCCTATCGTGCAGAAGTTCCCACCGTATGGGCATGAAGTCAACGGGGGAGCTTGGAGAATTATTAGTTCAGCAGGAAAACTCCAAAACGTTTTGGGGGGTTCAGACTCTGTTGTGCTCGGGCAAATTTTGCTGCCTGGTGGTTGGGGACCCCTACCCGACAAAGTTATTTTTTCTTTATTGTATTTCATTACTTTGGATATCTTCATGTACATTTGAGCCATTCATTCATTTTCTATGCCGCTTAACCTCATTAGGGTCGCGGCTATGCTGGAGCCTATCCCAGCTGGTTTTTTGGCGGGAGGTGGGGTACACCCTGGACTGGTCGCCAGTCAATCGCAGGGCACATATAGACAAACATTCACACTCTAATGGACAATTTAGAGCGGCCAATGAAGCTAACTTGCATGTTTTTGGAATGTGGGAGGAAACCGGAGTACCCGGAGAAAACCCACACACGCACGGGGAGAACATGCAAACTCCACACAGAGATGCCCAACGGAGATTCGAACCCTGAACCTCCTGACTGTGAGGCCAATGTGCTACCCACTCGACCACCGTGCGGCCCCATTTGATTCATGTTATGGTATTTCCTTATTTAAAATATGAATGTCAAAATACCCTCAGTTTTTTTCAGTGAAGTAAGTTTCCGTAAATAAGAACGCAAGTAAGTCTGGGGAAAAAACTTTGGATACCCCCGCATTTTTTATAGCGCCCACTTGTTCCGACAGCCACAAAATCAAGTGCTGAGTTACACACTTAATGATTCAGTTTGCCTCTTAAACCTGCGGGTGACTTTCAAAGACTCGGCCAGGAAAAACTGTACAGCACACACTGACGGATTGAATATCTGTCAGCTCACGATGGAAATGTATCGATAGCAGTCCGTCGACGTCCCCGTGTTGTGCCCAGAAAAGAGCAAACTGCGCCTCACAGCCTGATGTTGTATGTACTACATGTATGTGGGTGTCACATGACTCACTCGAGTGCATTAAGTCCGTGACCAACAGCATGTTGGTGGGCAGAGAAACTAACAGTATGTTCACATGAATGTCAGTCAGGGGCTACAAGATAATCATCTAAGGATGTGTGAAGCTCTTATGGCTTAGATGCTCAACTCCAAGGTAACTACATTTATTTTGCAAAAATGAATAAAAACAAAACACCCCTAAAATAGAAATATTATGGTAAAAAAAAAAGGATGAGTAGCTGCACCATTCTTGTTAATCACCTCCAAAAATGGTCCGGACGTGCTTGATGCCAGTGTTTCCACTGTTGCTCCAGGTGGTAAAGATGGCTTCATGGAGAGCCTCCACCCTGTTAGGATCACGTCGTCACGGCACGGTGGAACGACCCCGGAGATGCAGAGAGCTGGACGCAGGTACGGTTTGCAGGAATCTTAATTGCGCTCCGAAGCTGCGGCAGGTGCAAAGCAGCGATACATGAAGAGGGGAAAACCAACAATGAACCCACAAAGGACTGACGCACACACCTGAACATAAACAGCACGGCACACAAACGAGAAGCAGGTGCGCGTAATTAACAAAGGAGAAAAACTAGCAGGCAAAGAAAACATGTGAAACTAGAAAAACAACAACACAGGAATACCATACGAAACTAAAACGAAACCAAAACTGTCACGAAAACCAAAAAACGATCGTGACACACCCTCTGGAACTGATGTGCATTTTTTAATTTTTCCCCAGCCATTCGTCCCCAAATGTTCCCAATTGGATTTAGATCAGCGGAACATGCAGGAGAACATGCGTGAGCTTATTCCTCTGGAAGAATTATCATGTTACCGTACAGACCAGACAAAGGCATTCAGTCCTGAGGGATGCGCCCTGCAACATCTCTACACAGGCAGCTGCCGTTTGACGCACCTGCACAACCTCTATTGTTCCATTGAAGAAAAAGCAAAACAGATCATGATGGTGCCCCTTTCGCTGTGACGTGTGAAAAACATCTCAGGTGGGATCTTCTTGTCATGCCGGTAAAAAGGTTACACTTTTTCTCATCTGAGTAAAACTTTCTTCCACCTTTCAATGTCACATGTTTGGTGCTCTCGTGCAATTCCAAACAAGGAAACGAGGCCTTTGAATACGTTTTTTCCCTTAAAACATTGCAGATGGCACATACCGGTACAACCTTAATTTGGGCCGAGGATGACACGCAGCCAATCAGATCCTACAGCTCATGGCCAGTGAGATCATTTTTTTTGCTCTACCACTTTGACGTTTGTGTTCCATAACCCTCGGGATCTTTGAAGAATTTTACTGCATCCACCTCAGCGGCGCTGCAAGAGGCATGACCGCCTCCTCTCGGTGCGCTGCACGGGAGAGAGTTTCCACCGCCCGCGGGGCCTCCCATCGTGCATTCCGGGCCCGCGTGCTCGTGATGTCCGAGGGGGTCAACCGGCCGCCTCCTCACTCATGCCTGGCCTGAGTGTCGGGGGTGCCCGAGGAGTTTCCCCGTTACCTTCTGACAAATACCGTGTCATAGCGCTCGGCATGAACCAGGGGGCTTGTCCGCTGCACCGTCGTCTGCTGTGGATCTGAGTCAAGCCCAAGTGGGCACGTCCGTCACACCAGGGCACGTCCGTCAGTGCTGGTCTTAGGCACGTCTACTCTGCGCCACGTGCGATCAATAACTCGACTGTTTTTAACGGAATCGTGGCTGGGTGCAGACGCAACTGCTGTTCCAACTGAGGCCTCACCACCTGGTTTTAACTTTGCATTTCCAACAAGAAGCGGTAAAAGGGGAGGTGGCGCTGCTTCGATAGCACCCAAAACTCTCGCCACTAAAGCTATTTTATTTCAACAATACACCACCTTTGAATTTCATGCAATTATTTTGAGCACCCGCACAATTTTATGTGTTACTCTTTATCATCCACCCAAAATCTAGTGTGTTTATCAGTGAATTCTCTGAATTTTTAACAATTTTACATGGCTCTGTTAACATGATTATTTCAACCGGCGATATTAACTTGGGCATAGACAGTCTTTTAGATCCTCTTTCTATTAAAGTTTTAAATGTTGCTAATTATATGGATTTTACTCAACCTGGGTCACACCCTGGACCTTGTCATCACGTATGGTCTGTCCATTGGTGTGCCATTTCTGACCACTACTGTGTGTTTTTTAACATCGCCTGCTACCTTTAAAGGGCCGATGGTGAGGCCCCTGCTGAAAAAGAGCAATTTAGATTCTAATGATTTTAGATTTTAGGGTTGGGAGTGAGGTCTTGCCTCAGGTGGAGGAGTTCAAGTATCTCGGGTTCTTGTTCACGAGTGAGGGAAGGTTGGAGCGTGAGATTGACAGACGGATCGGTGCAGCGTCTGCAGTAATGCGGTCGCTGTACCAGACCATCGTGGTGAAGAGAGAGCTGAGCCAGGAGACCAAGCTCTCTGTTTACCGATCGATCTACGTTCCCACCCTCACCTATGGTCATGAGTTATGGGTCATGACCGAAAGAACAGAATCGCGGATACAAGCGGCGAAAATGAGTTTCCTCCGTAGGGTGGCTGGACTCACCCTAAGAGATAGGGTGAGGAGCTCGGCCATCCGGGAGGAGCTCAGAGTAGAGCCGCTGCTCCTTCACATCGAGAGGAGCCAGTTGAGGTGGCTCGGGAATCTAGTCCGGATGCCTCCCGGGCGCCTCCCTGGTGAGGTGTTTCGGGCATGCCCGGTCGGGAGAAGGCCCCCGGGAAGACCTAGGACACGCTGAAGGGACTATGTCTCACAGCTGGCCTGGGAACGCCTTGGTGTCCTCCCGATGGAGCTGGAAGAGGTCGCCGGGGACCGGGAAGTCTGGACTTCCCTAATAAAGCTGCTGCCCACGCGACCCGGACCCGGATAAGCGGAGGAAAATGGATGGATGGATGATTTTAGCAATTTTAGACTGGTTTCTAACTTGTCATTTTTAAGCCAAATTTTAGAAAAGCTTGTTTTTATTCAGCTCAATGATTTTATTAATTCACAGACTGTCCTAGAGAAACCTCGGCGTGGTTTTTGACGCTGCGCTGACTTTTAATTCCACACATCAAGAACATCACAAAGATGGGTTTTTACCATCTAAAGAATATCGCCAGAGTTCGCCCCATTCTCTCTCGGGCCGACACGGAGACGCTCATGCATGCTTTTATCACAAGTCACATTGAAGCCCTGCTCTCCGGTCTTCCCAAAAAGAGTACATCAGGTTTACAACTTTTACAAAATTCATCAGCACGTGTTCAGACGAACAGCAGGAGACGGGCCCACATTACGCCGGTTTTACAATCCCTGCATTGGCTCCCCGGGTGTTTCAGCATCGACCGAACTGCTTTTCCCTATAAACCCTCACGGGTCCACTCCGACAGCGGGCTCGTAGTCATTCCCTAAGTCAGGACACGCACTCATGGAGAGGCATCTTTTCGGTTCTATGGCCCTCATCTCTGGAACAGTCTGCCGAAGGACCTCAGGGCCCCAGAGAACGTTCATGTTGGACCGCCAGGGGTGGAGGCGGGGCACCCTGAGGGGGTGCGTAAAAACATTTCTGTCCCCTAGGGGGCATGACAGAAAATAATTGAGAACCACTGGTTTAGAACTTCCTTAAGATCCAACAGTGCAAAATGTCAACATTTGCCATTTTAATCATAAGGCATTTCTGCTTTGTGATATTGAAGCAAAAGCATATTATTCATATATTTTTTAACTTTCTTCTTAAATGTAAATATTGTAAATCTCATAATATTATACAGTACATTTTGTCAACTTCGCCCACAAAAACTTTATTTTTTGTGTTTTTCACAACATTTTTCAATTTCAATTCAGTTCAGTTCAACATTCTTCATCTAAATTTTCTTCTGCTACTTACAACTTTATTGATTTTATTCTCATAATATTATAACTTTTTATGCAACTGAATTTTCCAAAAGATACAACTTTGTTTTTTTATAATACTTGACTGTAAAAAAACATTTTTTTAATATTTCAACTTCATGTTACCAAAGTGACATTTTCCCTCCTATTACGATGTTTTAATAAAAAAGAGTTTTTCTCCTTAGATTACAACTTTTTGCTCTTACTAAAACTTTACTTTTATAACTTCAGATTTTTCCATTTGTGCTGTTTTTTTAAAATTGTTTTCTTGTTAAATTTTTTTCCAGTGCAGAGGGCCAATAAGTAGAATTAATTACAATAGTTGTGTTTCAACAATGCATAAGCAGATAGTGATGCAATCCATCACACCCCCGCCCGTATCATTTTTGCTCTCAGGAGGAAAAGAGAAAGCAATTATACTCCAGCATCATCAGCAGTGCCGTAATTGTTATTAAGGCTTTGTTCCAGTTGCCAGGAAACGCTGGAAAAACCGTTCCTGGATATCTTTTCACGATGCTCGGAAGTAGTATGACATGTTTTTGTATGTTTTTCCAGGACATGTACTGTTTTTTCGTTCAGTCCTGTCCATCCTGTTTTAAGAAAATTTAAAAAAAAATACCCTCAGAGGGTTCAGAGGTTTTAAATTAGCCTTGCCAAAAAAAAGGTAGATATTAGTTAAGTCTTGTACATCGTCATTTTAAAGTCCGACCTTGGAGGGCACATTTTTCCCAAAAATATTCCCCAAATCAAACAAACAAATGAAATAAATTATGCTTTTCTTAATGGTTGAATAAGGCCTGGGCCGCATGGTGGATGAGTGGGTAGCACATTGGCCTCACAGTCAGGAGGTTCAGGGTTGGAATCTCCGTTGGGCATCTCTGTGTGGAGTTTGCATGTTCTCCCCGTGCGTGTGTGGGTTTTCTCCGGGTACTCCGCTTTCCTCCCACATTCCAAAAACATGCATGTTAGCTTCATTGGCCGCTCTAAATTGTCCATTAGAGTGTGAATGTTTGT
>QODF01000077.1:737293-761708 GCA_024372805.1 Oostethus manadensis
TATATATATATATATATATATATATTTATTTTTTTATATATGACTATATAATAAAAAATATAATACATACATCATTAAATTTCACTTAACTTCCTAGTAGACCTGGTAAGATCAGGTTCACATTGTATTCTGCTGTAACAGTATCTGGTAACTAGTTCTAGTGTAACTAGAGAACTAGTGTAACTAGCAGAGCCTTGTGCGTTCAGACCAAAATAAGGTTGGTAAATAATTTAAAGAGGCATGTTTGTAAACCGAAGACCACCTGTATGTTCCTCTTTTGAACACTTGTAACGATGTTCTCTTTATGATTTGACCCACTTCCCAAGGACTTTGGCAACTTGGAACATTTATTGTGTTATATGTCTTTCTGTACATAAGCACCCACCAGAGGTGACACACTTCCCCAGTTGCTTTATGTAGCCGGCAGAATTCTGCAGCTTGCGTCAGAAACCCAAGTTGACCTCGGAAACGAGTTGCCTGAAATTCAAAAAGGACTTCATGGGTGGACACAGGTGAAAGTCAGGAGGTGGGGAGGGTAAAAAGGCCGTTCCATGCTTCTTGGAGTTGCAACTCTGATCTATGCACAAGCTCGCCAAGCTTTAGCAATGTACTTTTAGTCTTTGCACGCTGGCGTTTCCATGCGGTGCTCTTATTTTGTAGTGTCCTGCGTTACTCTGCTCGGCTCCCCGTGTACAGACACTGGCGGAACTACTCCTTACTCCACATATTTACCCTTTTTTCCCCTCGTTTTTTGCCTTTCTCGCCACTGATGTGTGTTGAGTAGTGGTCAGTGTCCTTCACATCACAAACGGATGATAATCATAATAAATAATAATAGTAATGAGCTGAATATGCACAATTGTAACAGAACGGTGTTCTGGTGCAGACAACGATTCACTAGGAATGGAGTTAGTGATAAGCTGATAGTAGTCTTTTGAAAGTTCTTTTGTCCTCCACCTCCTGTTTTTGGTAGTTTTTGTTGTAAATTGTAGAAACTGGGAGATGATCACTGATGTCATTGATTAGAAGGCCACTAGTTGTGTCGTCATCAACGTCTTTAGTGAAGATGTTATCAATTAATGTGCCACTGTGCTCTGTTTTTCTTGTTTGGATTCAGAAGATCAAGGTTGAAGTCCCCACAGTTGAAGTTTGGTTGATGTTTGAGAAAGTTGCCATGATCCAGTCCTCAAATATTTCCATACTTGACTTAGATGTTCTATACTTATTAGAAGGTTTTGCCTTTTTCTGAGCAGATTTCAATTGTTATGGATTCTAAAATGTTGTCAACAGCAAAGGACATGCTCTTCACCATTTTGTGGTTCAGATGTTTGTCCACGTACACAGCACCTCCTCCTCCACTTTTGTTGTTTCTGTTGATGCAGTTCATTTCATAAGCTTCCAGTTCAAGGTCCGAATCCTTGTCGGCATTTATCCAAGTTTCTGAGATCGCAATTACTTTGAAGGGCTCTTTGAATTGAACCAAGTATTGTTCAGCTCAGAGTGTTAAAATACAGCATGTACTGCTATGTGTACATTGGTTTTATTAAATATGCACTAGAATACATTCATCTTTTGTCCCGCCCATTGGACACTGAGCGTCTCTGGGAGTCTATGTGGCAGTGGGCTGGCCCAGACGCTCTGCTTCTGCGTGATGATTGGACAATCTGACTGAGGCGGAATCCCTTTCTGGCTGACAGTAAAATGAGCCAATCAGCAGTCTTGAAGCATTCATGCAAGCATTTTACACGTTTTTCTTGCATTGTTTTGAACTGATCCGTGGTTTGAACTGATCCGGAGACTTTACCGATCCCCGGCGACTTTGTCTTTGTTAAAAACATTGAGGAACAGAGGGCAGAATTTATTACAAATACATAAATAAATAAATACATTCATGAAGTAGGCCAGACTTAAATGAGCTTCCCCTTTTTTAAAGACCAGCAACCGCCCCTGTCATGCACCCTCCGGTACCCTTGCAAGGATGTAGCGCTGATTCAGTGTTCTACGACTAGGACGAAAACCACATTGCAACCCGTGCAAATGAGGTTTGACTCTCATACCCTTCTCTCCAGCACTCTAGAATAGACCTTCCCAGGGAGGCTGACACCGACCGCCTTGCTGCCACAGCTCCGATCGGCTGCCTAAGCAATGGAGGCTTAAAATATGGCCCATTCTGACACGATATCCTCATTCTCAGGACCCTCCCAACAGGAAGTAGTAGACAGGGGACCCTGCAGTTCACTGAGGATGACTCCAACTCAGAGAAGCCATCAGGGAGCAACACCAGAGTACAAGGTCTAGCCCGGGGGTCGGCAACCTTTACTATCAAAAGAGCCATTTTGTCTCCTGTTACAGTAAAAAAAATGTTTGGGAGCCGCGAAACATAAAACTTATAAACTTCTTAAAATTGTAATCTTTTTTAATGTTATCTTATACAATCACAAAATTCAACAAACAAAAGTGCAGCGCATGTGTCGGCCTACTCTGAGTTAATTTCAACACAACTGATTTGTGTAAAATAAGAAATTAAAAAAGATTTAAAAAAAGATAAAAAGGCCAATCGGAGTTCATATATCAGTGTTTGCTCAATACCGCTTATTTCTGCCCTGAATTGTCATCAAAAACCCTTCTATTGATCCTGTTCTTGACCGTCTTTGTAAAGAGACATTCTTTTCTTTACAGCTCAGTGTTGCCAACTTGGCCGTTTTCTTGCGAAATCTGGAGATTTTACAAACCCTATTTTCTCAAAAAGGAAAATGTAGAAAGACTTTCCTTGACGTCTTTGGGAATGCAAGATTTTTCTGCTACCATTTTTCTTCATCAAAATAGCAATTTATTGATTGTCCCTAGAAAAGCAGCCAGCGGTTGGAGCCACACTTCCCCGTGCGAGCTCCCCGCACCATGAGAGAGCACGCTGATGGTGGACTACTGCTGCAGCTCCAGCATCCACCTTTACCACGCTAGCGATCCGGCGTTATACTAAAAGTGAAAGCACATATTGGGACGTGAGTACACAGTCAGGCAGCTGCCGCTGCACATAACCTGCCTCTCCTGGAGTCACCACCACTTCTTGTTATAAAACATATTGCTAAGCTCCCGTTAGTTACATTGTTTTATTTGACTGCGCAGTAGCTTGTTTCGGGGGCCGCACGGTGGTCGAGTGGGTAGCACATTGGCCTCACAGTCAGGAGGTTCAGGGTTGGAATCTCCGTTGGGCATCTCTGTGTGGAGTTTGCATGTTCTCCCCGTGCGTGTGTGGGTTTTCTCCGGGTACTCCGCTTTCCTCCCACATTCCAAAAACATGCATGTTAGCTTCATTGGCCGCTCTAAATTGTCCATTAGAGTGTGAATGTTTGTTTGTCTTTATGTGCCGTGCGATTGGCTGGCGACCAGTCCAGGGTGTACCCCGCCTCCCGCCCAAAGCCAGCTGGGATAGGCTCCAGCATCCCCGCGACCCTAATGAGGATAAGGGCAAAGAAAATGAATGAATGAACTTGTTTCAGGCTCAACTCAAATCTCCGTAATCTTTTTTTTTTTTATCTCACCCGCAGTGTCCTTGATTTCCCCCCACCAACGGCATGTTGCACCACAGACTGCCCAGGAGTTGGCGAATGCTTTAGTCCAGGTCTGGGAGGAGATCCCTCAGGAGAGCATCCGTCACCTCATCAGGATGTGGTGGACGTAGGGAGGTCATGCAGGCACGTGGAGGCCACACACACTACACATTTTGCCTTGTTGTAAGCACACCAAAGTTGGATCAGCCTGTAGTGGCTTTTTTTTCACTTACATTTTCAGCGTGACTCAGACCTCCATGGGTTAATAAATTGGATTTCCATTGATAATTCCATTGATAATTCCATTGATAATTCCATTGATAATATGGATTCTGTTGTCAGCACATTCACTATGTAAACAACAAAGTACTTACTACGAATATTTCATTCATTCCGTGTGATTTTAGTGCTCCCTTTATTAACTGAGAAGTTGTATTTGGCTCAATCGACAGCTCCATTTATTATTGTCTTGCCGGTCGTGTGATAAATTTCACTTGCAATAAAATCCTGTTGTCGGTGCTTATCTCAACGAATGATGACTGACACCTAGTGACCAATATGTGGCAACCTCAATGCCTTATATTTGTGTTTTAGTTGATTTAGCCATGGTTATGATTGCAAATGCTTCATTCGGGGGGGAAAACCTTAATTATTGTGCACCCGCATTGTGCATATTTGTTGCAGTGGCACGTACATCTAATTTCACATCTGCTTGCAAACATCTGCCGGAGCGCTGCATCCAGGGAGCCTCTCTTAGACAAGCTGTGCTATAACGTTACGCAACACATCCGGTAAAAACCTACATCAACAGGGTTTATTTGACCCACAGTACCAGTGTTTTAGCCACACCCGTCATCTATTCTCACCTACTGTTTGATGTCACTAAGTAACGTGGTGTCTTCTGTGGGTTTTGTTTGCATAGGATTGTGAAGAACTGAAGTTTCTCACGTCACTATTCAACATTTGACGCCGAGCGTCTTTCAGTAAAAGCTTGAAGCACTGCTTCATGCCACAGCAACCCCGGGATTCACTGAAAAGGCCGTAATAAAAACACAGCACAAAAGGGAGGAGGTTCGCGCCGCGACAGGAATACTAATGTCCACGAGAACCGGAAGTCGTGCCATTCCCAGTCTAACCAGAGGGGGCCAGAAAAGAGCTGGGGATGCAGTGTGTTGGCCAGTTTTCTGCTCACTGGCCTGTACAGATGAGAAGGTCACAGCAGGACATCTCAGTCATGCAGATGCAAAGGCACACGCTTACTTTTTTTCCTCTGCCTCACACAAAACGACATTTTGTCAAATAATGCTGAATGGAGTGGAGCTTTACTGTAGTCATTATCTTTGATACAGTCAAGTGCAAACAGTATAGGGCATTTGACTCTGTCCGCTTACAATTTGCTGTTAGCGTCTTGTCGTTGTATTCTCACATCGCATGAGTCTACCTGTGTTCTTATTGTATTTTTTATCCATGGAAAAACGGCAGTGACAAGCACCTTCCATCTCACAGCCCACACCCCCTCACCATGAAGAGGGACTGCAAGTGCCTGCACCTTCAAAATGCCGGCACATGCAATTTTCGTTGGCATGAAATATGTCCTTTAATATGTCATCTTTCACTCTGCAAAGTTGTGGAATGGGTGTTTGTTTTATCCCAGGCTATTCATCGGGCTTTAGTCAGACCTTATGTTTATGTTTTTTATTAGTACCCTCATTTTTGCCTTTTTCTAGTTAGAATATGCTTTTTTTCTCAATTTTTCCACCTTTGCTGGGTTTTTGCTTATTTTATTTCTACAATGAGCCACGTTCCACAGATGGCCCACGGGCCACACTTTCAACACCCATGCTTGTTCAGCGAGCCAGACTGTCTTGGTTTTGCCAGGAAGCTGAGTCTTTGCCAGGTGACGGAGGAGGTTGTCCAAGCACTGCCTTCTTGGTTCTGCCGCCGCAAGGATTGGGCTGCATTGTGGAGGGGTTTATGCAGCTGTGAGAGCGGCAAACGATCTATAAACGGCAGGTATTTGAAACTTTCCACTTTTAATGCGCACCTCTTCTTGCTGTCGGTATGGGTTAATCTGACTAACCTGAAGTAACTCTGATCAAATGTGTAATTACTACGGATTCTGCTCGGACATTAAACACACTTCAACTTTGAGGAAACAGCCACACGTCACTCCCTGACGCAGGGAACACAAAAGTAGGCCGTATTGCAAGGTTTGCCTGAAGCACTTAATGTGCGCTTCCAATAATGCCTTGCACAATGTCACTTCCATATTACAAAGACTTTAAAACAGTCATCGGCCCATTTGACCGGGTTCCACTGGTCTGTTGTGGGCGGTGCATTCAGTGGGGCAGCGATGGGGGCAAACTGAGGCACGAAGTGGCGATACCAGCCTGCTAAGCCGGGGAAGGACCTCTTTCTTGGTGTGGAGGATGGCCTCGACTTTGTTGACTTGAGGCCTCACTTCTCTATGTCCCATCTTGTAGCCGAGGTAGCACTCACATTTTGCTGGATTCAAGGTTAGGCCAGCTTGCTGAATCCTCTTTAAGACCAGGCCATGGTGTTGGACGTGGTCTTCCCAGGTCTCACTAAAGATGACCACATCATCCAGGCAGGCTGGACTGCAGTGTTCACATCCGTTTAGGACTTTGTCCATCAGCCTTTGGAATGTGGCTGGAGCTCCATGTAAGTCCAAGTGGCATCACAGTAAACTGGAACAGTCCAGCCGGTGTTCAGAATGTGGTGTATGGCCTTGAAGATCTATCCAGTGGTACTTGCCAGTATGGTATTGCGGTACCAACAAGACGTACGACCAACTCGGCCCAAGGATGCAGGGAAGGACTCGGTGAGCTTGTTGCTTGAAGGCGTTTGGTGAAAAGGAGAAAGCAGCAAGCGGCAAACGTGGAGTGCGATATCTTTGTGTTGGGTTATTCTCCATGCATTCACAGATGAAATGGAGAATTAAGACTTGTCTGAGCCTCATGAGGTTATAATTCACTGAGAAGACATGTTTCTGGCTGGGTTGGACAATGGATGTAGACACAGAGGCCTAACACTTCATTGGCGTTTTGTAGACCCCAGACCACTTTGGGTGTATCCATCCATCCATTTTCCACCGCTTATCCGGGTCCGGGTCGCGGGGGCAGCAGCTTCAGTAGGGAAGTCCAGACTTCACGGTCCCCAGCGACCTCTTCTAGCTCCATCGGGAGGACACCAAGGCGTTCCCAGGCCAGCTGAGAGACATAGTCCCTCCAGCGTGTCCTAGGTCTACCCGGGGGCCTACCCGGGGGCCTTCTCCCGGCCGGGCATGCCCGAGCCACCTCAACCGGCTCCTCTCCATGTGAAGGAGCAGCGGCTCTACTCTGAGCTCCTCCTGGATGGCCGAGCTCCTCACCCTATCTCTTAGGGTGTATTTGGTTGGTATTTTTGTATTTTGTTCACTGTCACTTTTATTAAAAAGCATTCAAGCTCATATTGACTGTTTATTTACATAGTAGCAGTGTAGAACTTTACCACTCCCATACGTCATCATCCTTGTTTTATTAAATTACCCTGAACTTTAAAATGCAGTGGATATGAAAACCAAACAGGACCACTACAACCTTTTAGTTCCAGAAACTTTAGCTACCTGGAATTAAAAGGTCCCGAAGTCAACAAGCTTACTAAGAGGGGAGATCATCACTCGTGAGTTGATGCTTCTGGCGGATCTTCTCTGGACTTGGAGCCTTTTCCTGTGTGGATCTCCAAGAAGCATCTATAAACAACAAGTCAAGACAACAGAGTTGTGACACGGTGCGGTCGGACCTTGTTCTGGATTCCCAAGATGCAGAGGAGCAAGTGGCTGTGTCCAAACAGTCTTTATTAATTTTGACCAAAAATCGACGGTGTCCCAGGTAAGGGGTTACCAGAACTGACACCGCGGAAAAGGCACAAGGAATCTATCACAAAGCAAGAACCCTTCTGGCGGAGCTATAAGCCAAACAGCCGTGGACATCAGACCTGGACTGGATGGCACCTCGAAAAACCAACCGGAAACTCTCGTATGGACAAAGAGAAGAGTGCCGAGGTGACTCAGGGAATAGGAATAGCCGAGTGCCATCCTGTCGCTGCAGGTGAGCCTAAGAAGGTGGTGAGGATGATGACGATTGACCACAGCTGTGGGACCTCTCATAGCTCCGCCAGAAGGAGTGGCCAAAATCTAGAAAGACAAACCCAAGGTAAGTAAACTCATTCATTCATTTTCTATGCCGCTTATCCTCATTAGGGTGGTGGGGATGCTGGAGCCTATCCCAGCTGGCTTTGGGTGGGAGGTGGGGTACACCCTGGACTGGTCGCCAGTCAATCGCAGGGCACATATAGACAAACATTCGCACTCTAATGGACAATTTAGAGCGGCCAATGAAGCTAACATGCATGTTTTTGGAATGTGGGAGGAAAGCGGAGTACCCGGAGAAAACCCACACACGCACGGGGAGAACATGCAAACTCCACACGGAGATGCCCAACGGAGATTTGAACCCTGATCCTTCAGATCTCCTGACTGTGTGGCCAATGTGCTACCCACTCATCCACCGTGCGGCCCCGTAAGTAAACGAAACAAAGAAAAACCCCATGAACACAACAATGTTTCCGACGTGACAAGAGTTAGGTTTTGGTCCATGTGAACCTGAGAGTACACTACCGATCAAAAGTCTGGGGTCACGTAGAAAGGTCCATAATTTTAAAAGAAAAGCACCGATTTTTCAATGAAGACAACTTGAAACGAATGAGAAATACACTCTATACATTGTTAAAGTGGTAACGGACTATTCTAGCTGCAAATGTCTGGTTTTTGGTCCGATATCTGCATCGGGGTATAGAGGCCCATTTCCAGGACTTCAAAGCAGCTCAGCTTGTGTACAGGTCTTCTCATGCCAAAGTCTGACGTACTGGCTCAAGCTGGTTCATCTTGGGCTCTGAGAAGCTCAGGAAGTGGTCTTCTACAGTACCCTTCTTTTCCGCAAACCGCTTCAAATGGCCTTCTGCACGCGATCTCGTCACAGTCACCCAAATGCCAGCCAATGGCAGAGCAGGAAGGTGTGGATGAAACATAAACCCAAGTCAGAGCAGTAGTCAAGTTTTTACGTCGCATACAAATCACATCAATTTATCAAGTACTGGATTGTATTTGCCTGTTTCTTTTTTTTAATTCTGTAATTGGCGACAAATCCCCGGGCTGACTGATCTCAATCAAATCTGCCATCCATCCATCCATCCATTTTCCACCGCTTATCCGGGTCCGGGTCGCGAGGGCAGCCGCTTCAGTAGGAAAGTCCAGACTTCCCGGTCCCCAGCGACCCTTCTCCAGGACACCAAGGCGTTCCCAGGCCAGCTGTGAGACATAGTCCCTCCAGCGTGTCCTAGGTCTTCCCGGGGCCTTCTCCCGACCGGGCATGCCCGAAACACCTCACCGGGGAGGCGCCCGGGAGGCATCCGGACTAGATGCCCGAGCCACCTCAACCGGCTCCTCTCCATGTGAAGGAGCAGCGGCTCTACTCTGAGCTCCTCCCGGATGGCCGAGCTCCTCACCCTCTGATAACATCGGATCGAATAATATGAATTTGAACAGTTCACGTGGATGTATTGAACCGTTTTGGTTTTGCACGTTGGCTTTGGTCCACTCGCGTACCGTTGCGATTATATTTTATGCTCTTTTTACATGCAATTTATTCCTAGAGTGATCCAAACGCTCTGCACGGAACAAGAATTGTGGTCGAGTTTCTGCACGGACTCTTCTAAGTGTCAGACACAACTGACAAAATGTGGGTCGGTGTGGGGTTTTTTAAATTTAAAAATAAATATTGTTTGCAGTTTAAAAAAATAAAAGCATCTGAAGTCAGTTTTTCGGCCTTTTTTGTACCGAAAATGAACCGAACCAAAACGACAAAAACCATCACAGGCCTACAATTAGCCGGACTTGTGAGGCAACTCTATCCCGTCTTGGTGTGGGAGAGCAGGTGGGAATCCTTTTTCGCTTGTAATCCTTGGGCTGCACGCCTTCCCAACCCACAGGCAACCACTAGAAAGAGAGTGCGGCGCAGCGGGTTCATCGAATACATCAGGAAGCGGAGGATGAGTAATCCAACACAAGCCGCACTTGAAGTGGTGATTTGCAAGGTAAGTTCCATTTGTTATGTCTTCTGGTTCTTCTTGTAAAATGGGTACTTCAGCCTCATCTCTTGATGGCGGTCATTCGCTCGATAGCAGAGTACAAGGAGTCTAGGGGGGTAGTCCAGGAGATAGAGCGGTTTGGTTAAAGCTCCCTCGAAATATCTTTGCCAGCTGGTGGTCTGGCCCGGGATGAACTTCTTTTACCCGATTTATTAGGATCGTTTTTGCAATTCTCGGTTAGACAATCAAAGATGTCAATACGTTTGATTAACCGTCTATTTACAATCAACCACATCTGGCCACTGATGAGAGGGAGCATGAGGAGGAGGGGGGCGGCGATTCGGGGACAGATGAGGTGGTGGAGACGGCGCAACAGAGGCGGACGGGACAATCAATGTATCGCTGAAAATGTAGGCGCTGATTCAGGTAGTTTCGTAAAAAGCGGTTGTTGTGATTATTAAATGTATTCAGATGTGCCCGACATCGTGTAAAGCGGCCTGTGCGCCAGTCTGCCAAATTACCACAAGACCGGCTGTGCTTCGCCTTGCACCGAGAGTAGACCAGGCGAGCTTTTCAGCGCACCTCCGGCACAGCCTTTTGGCACAGAATTGTCACTACGCTAGGCTGAATCAGTTGGCACCCCCACCCAACCTGGCTATAGCCAACCACAGAACAGCAATGATTTCATTCATTCATTCATTTTCTATGCTGCTTATCCTCATTAGGGCCCGGGTATGCTGGAGCCTATCCCAGCTGACTTTGGGCAGGAGGCGGGGTACACCCTGGACTGGTCGCCAGCCAATCGCAGGGCACATATAGACAAACAAACATTCACACTCTAATGTACAATTTAGAGCGGCCAATGAAGCTAACATGCATGTTTTTGGAATGTGGGAGGAAAGCGGAGTACCCGGAGAAAACCCACACACGCACAGGGAGAACATGCAAACTCCCAACGGAGGTTCCAACCCTGAACCTCCGGACTGTGAGGCCAATGTGCTACCCACTCGACCACCGTGTGGCCAGCAAGGATTTATTCATGAATATATTTTGAAAAAGCGTTATAAGAGTGAAGAAGAAAATTTGAAACGTGATATGGTGATGGACGACTATTTCTCTACTTGGGTAGGAATGCAATTTAGAATAACAGGCAAAAAAACAAAATGTTATTGTGTATCTAACATTTTAGTTACCATTATCACCAAAATGTGATGGCTTATTAGGTCAACTGGGATAGGTTCCAGCTCACCCGTGACTGAAACTGGATAAGTGGAAAACATCTAATCACTTTTAAATCTTTTTAAAGACCTTTGCTTTGTTTTGAATCCTCTACTATATGTACGGCTCTGTGATTGGACGCGCTCTATAAATACATGACCATTATTATTATAACAAAATGTGTTTTCTTACCCTTTCTCTAGAGTTGTCTCAGAAATAGCAAGTCAAGTAAGAGGGTTCCTAAATTGTAGTCACCAATTTGTATCCCAATTTTCAGGGCATACAAACAATTACTGTTACATTTATTCTGGCTGACGGTGTCCAGTGAAAAAATAAAAACAAGCAAAGATGCCAGCTTGTCTGACTCCATAAATGGCTCAATCAATCTGTTTTTCCAAATAACAGTGTCGGTATATTCAGACTGCTTTCTTCAAACAGGAGCACCCAATTATGAGCGGTAATTGGGCGTCAGATTTGAAAACCAATCAAGCCCGGTTGGCAAATAAATGCTACCGAGTCCTGCTTTTGTCATGGCAGGAACGGATCGGAACTCCTGACAGCTGTCATCATGTCCTAGAGCTTTGTGGGAGATGACTCATGCTAAAAAACATACGTACACCTCTTTTTGACAAAAAAAAAATCATATTGTGCTATATTTGGTGGTTTACGCAATAAAATCAATGAATTATTTCGTACGTTTGCTATTTTGTAAATGCTGAAGTCCAGTTTTGTTTAAGTTTGGTCTAATAGCCGAGCATCAATACACAGGAAGAGGAGTGTCTCATTTATTGTGTGTATTTACGACAGTAATAGACATATGAACGCATATTTGAGAAGGTACATACACAACACATAAGACGGCTAACAAAGGGGATGCGGGCTGTGAAGTGTCGAGAGTCACAGAACGAAACGTGGGCTGTTACTGGCCTAATCAAATGTGAGGAGCCAAAGAAGAAAAGAAAAAACAACAAAATATGATAATTATATGGTAGTCATGTATTTGTGAGAGGAACGTGAGAGAAAATAGAAACATTTGAAAAGAGAAAATAAAATGCAAGTATGTGTATAATAAAAATGAAAAATAAAAAAGGGTATAGCTTTAGTTTTGTAGGGATTTATTTATTAGTAATATATACTCTGCTAAGAATGCACCAGGTAAGTCTTCGGATTTTCATATTTTTAATTTTTTTTGTGTTTTATATGATAAGTGTGTGCCGCAATAAGAAATGGTGGCAATTTCAATAAAATTAAAATTAAAAGGTAATTTCCTGCCACACGGTGGATGAGTGGGTAGCATGTTGGCCTCACAGTCAGGAGGTTCAGGATTCAAATTGCCGTCCAGCATCTCTGTGTGGAGTTTGCATGTTCTCCCCGTGCGTGTGTGGGTTTTCTCCGGGTACTCCGCTTTCCTCCCACATTCCAAAAACATGCATGTTAGCTTCATTGGCCGCTCTAAATTGTCCATTAGAGTGTGAATGGTTGTTTGTCTATATGTGCCCTGCGATTGGCCGGCGACCAGTCCAGGGTGTACCCCGCCTCCCGCCCAAAGTCTGCTGGGATAGGCTCCAGCATACCCGCCACCCTAATGAGGATACGCGGTATAGAAAATTGATGGATGGATGGAGGTAATTTCATTTTGTACAGAAAAAATATCAAACCGTAACAGAAACATATTGAACTGAGTGAGTCAAACCGGAAATTTTGTGTATTGTTTTGTGTGTATATATATTTATATATATTTCCTTGCCCCTTTGTATGGCTGTGCATATCCGGCTAGATATAGTCGGACTCACCTCAACCCACGGCAAGGGCTCTGGAACCAGTCCTCTCGAGAGGGGCTGGACTTCATTCCCCTCTGGTGTTGCCAGCAATGAGAGGCGAAGGGCAGGGGTGGCAAGTCTTGTTGCCCCCCGGCTCCAAGCCTGCATGTTGGAGTTTAACCCGGTAAACGAGAGGGTAGTTTCCATAAACCTTCATGTGGGGGGACGGGTCCTGACAGTTGTTTGTGTTTATGCGCCGTTCAGAATACCCGCCCTTTCTGGAGTCCTTAGAGGAAGTACTAGAAGTGCTCCCTCGGGGGATTCCCTTGTTTTGCTGGGTGACTTCAACGCTCATGTTGGCAGCGACTGAGACCTGGAGAGGTGTGATTGAGAGGAACAGCCGCCCTGATCTTAACCCGAGCAGCATCTTGTTATTGGACTTCTGTGCTCGCCACAGTCTATAACGAACAACATGTTCAAGCATAAGGGTGTCCACATGTGCACTTGACACCAGGACACCCTGGGCCGCAGTTCGATGGTTGACTTTGTGGTTGTGTCAGCGGACTTGCGGCCACATGTTTTGGACACTCGGGTGAGGAGAGGGGCGGAGCTGTCAACTGATCACCACCTGGTGGTGAGTTTTTTGTCCCCTGTCAGAAGGAGTTTCAACTCCCACCTCCGGGAGAGCTTTGACCATGTTCAGAAGGAGGCAGCGGACATTGAGTCCAAGTGGGAGATGTTTCGTGCCTCCATTGTTGATGCCGCTGATCGGAGCTGCGGCCGTAAGGTGGTCGGTGCCTGTCGTGGCGGTAATCCCAGAACCCGTTGGTGGACACCAGTGGTGAGGGATGCCGTCAAGCTGAAGAAAGAGTCCTATAAGGTCGTTTTGGCACATGGGACTCTGGAGGCAGCTGACATGTATTGTCAGGCCAAGGGGTCTGCAGCTGTGGGAGTCGCTGAGGAAAAAACCTGGGCATGGGAGGAGTTCAGCAAGGCCTTGGAAAACAACTTCTGGATGGCTTCAAAGAGATTCTGGACCACCATCCACCATCTCAGGAGGGGGAAGCAGTGCACAGTCAACACCATGTATGGTGGGGACGGTGTGCTGCTGAACTTGACCAAAGATGTTGTGGACCAGTGGAGGGAATACTTTGAAGACCTCCTCAATCCCACCGACACGTCTTCCAACATGGAAGCAGTGCCTGGGGACTCTGAGGTGGGTTCGTCTATCTCTGTGGCTGAGGTTACCGAGGTGGTCAAAAAGCTCCTTGGTGGCAAGGCCCCGGGGGTGGATGAGATCCACCCGGAGTACCTTAAAGGCCTGGATGCTGTGGGCGTGTCTTGGTTGACACGACTCTGCAGCATCTTGTGGAGATCGGGGTCGGTGCCCCTGGACCGGAAGACTAGGGTGATGGTCCTGCTTTTCAAGAAGGGGGATCGGGAGGTGTGTTCTAACTATCGTGGGATCACACTCCTAAGCATTCCCGATGAGGTCTATTCAGGGTTTCTGGAGAGGAGGATCCACCGGATAGTTGAATCTCGGATTCAGGAGGAGCAGCATGGTTTGCGTCCTGGTCGTGGAACTGTGGACCAGCTCTATACTCTCGGCAGGGTCCTTGAGGGTGCATGGGAGTTTGCCCAACCAGTCTACTTTTGTTTTGTGGAGTTGGAGAAGGCATTCAATCGTGTTCCTCGGGGAATACTGTGGGGAGTGCTCCGGGAATATGAGGTATCAGACCACCTAATCCAGGTGGTTCGTTCCGTGTATGACCGTTGTCACAGTTTGGTTCGCATTGGTGGCAATAAGTCGGACTCGTTTCCAGTGAGAGTTGGACTCTGCCAGGGCTGCCCTTTGTCACCGATTCTGTTCATTACTTTCATGGACAGAATTTCTAGGCGCTCCTACGTTCCTACCCTCACCTATGGTCATGAGCTTTGGGTAGTGACCGAAAGGACAAGATTGCGGGTACAAGCGGCCAAAATGAGTTTTCTCCACAGGGTGGCTGGGCTCTCCCTTAGAGATAGGGTGAGAAGGACTGTCATCCGGGAGAGACTCGGAGTAGAACCCCTGCTCTTCCGCAATGAGAGGAGCCAGATGAGGTGGCTCGGGCATCTGGTTAGGATGCCTTTTCCGGGCGCCTCCCTGGTGAGGTGTTTCGGGCATGCTCAGTCGGGAGAAGGCCCCCGGGAAGACCTAGGACACGCCGGAGGGACTTTGTCTCACAGCTGGCCTGGGAACGCCTTGGTGTCGAACCGGTAGGAGGCCTGGGGGAAGACCCAGGACACGTTGGGAAGAGCTGGACGAAGTGGCCGAGGAAAGGGGCGTCTGGGCTTCCCTGCTTAGGCTCCTGTGCCCGCGACCCGACCTCGGATAAGCGGATAAGCCTAACAGCAAGTTTTGAAGTTGATAACTCATAAAAACTACGCTACTCCAACCAGCTTATTATTGCAAAGTTTTTTTATACTAATGTAATAATAATGTACCCATTAATAAATAATTAAATTAATACCTTTTACTAAAAGCACACACCGCCACAGAAACCTAATAACAATACAAAGTACAGACTCCCCAGTGCAGCAATGTTTCAAAATTACAAGTGGCCTTTTAAACATTAGCTCCCTTTCAAATAAAGCCGTTCTAGTAAATGAGCTCATTTCAGACCATAACATCGACCTACTTTGTCGGACGGCGACATGGTTAACGTCGGAAGAGCTCAAGTGAGTCCACTCCTCCCACTCTGGTAGGGGAGGAGGAGTCGCAGTCCTTTTCTCACTCAAGTCTAGCAGTATACCCAAAAGCTGAAGTTCCTTATCCAACACTTGAAAGCATCCTTGTCCGCCCAGAAGGAGCAGAAGCACCTACAACTTGACATTGTGCATCACGCCCCCACCCCTACTCCCAGCTTTTAAGGTTGCGTCGCTCTAGGAGCGTTTCTATTTCTACGGTGTCGGGGGTATTTTTAGAGCAGTATAAATCTGTGTGATAATGTCGGGCGATGCCATTTATTTCTCGCTGGGATGCCGGATTTATTCTGTATTGCTGAGATTGTTGCCTTTTCTTTGTCGTGTCGCAGTAGGTCAGCCGATAGCGTCGAGGATTTGTTACTACGCTGAAATTGTTCATATTTTGGTTGTTGAATTATTAAGTGGGTTTTTTTTTTGTGTTTTCAATTTGAGTTTGAGCTTGTTTTAATTCCTGTAGTGTCTGTTCATTTGGGTTAGTCCTGTATTGATTGCATAATTGTTTTATTTTAGGGTCCAGTGTTTGTTCTAGTTCCGGTTGTTTTCTTTTCCTGTGGGATGAGCAGGACCTGATTTTGCCTCGGATGACCGCTTTACCGGTTTCCCATAAACGTGATGGCGACATCTCCAGGGGGTCGGTCATCTCCAGAAAGGACGCCCACTCTCCCCGTATAAGCGTGTTGAAATCTGTCCTCCAAGAGAAATGTGTTGAGTCGCCATCTTGAGTGGGTTCTGGTTTAGTTTGGTCTGGGTAGCTATGATTAGGGATACTGGGGCGTGGTCACTAACTATTGTAGGATTAATTGTGTTTTCCGTGATAGGCTGGGTAAGTGAGTTGCTGTTGAGGAAGAAAATCCAGTCTAGAGGATGTTTGATGGTTGGTATGTATATTCCAGTTGAGTGGGGTTCTTCGGCTGAGGCCATAACTTTGCATACACGGTTTCATTATTTCTGATGAGTGCGTCGGTTTTGTGTTACTAGATGAATTACAACCAAGGTGGAGTTGAGTTTTGTCATATTATTGTAAGTCATAGTTGATGAGATTCATATCGGGCTGGATGATTTTCTTGTAAAAAGCATTTATCGGTCTTCAGTTTTGCCAAGTCATTAATTACTTGAGTTCTTTTTGACCAAGTATGAAGGACACACACATTCCTGGTTCCTATTCTGAAATGTAAACTGTGCGTTTTGGGATCTATGATGTGAAAACAAGTCAAACGTTACATTGTGGGGAAGGTGGAAGGGGGCTGTGACACAAACTACAAAGGGAAATCCCAACAAGACAAAGACAAGAGAAAAACAGCATACTGTATCGACACATCGGCTACTGGACTGGGTTAGTGAGCAAGAGCCAAGAGACTAGGAATTGTGGATATGTGAATCAAGTCAGCTGGGATAGGCTCCAGCATACCCCTGCAACCCTAATAAGGTTAAAATAACAGCCTCCGACCTTGAATGGCCCCCAGAGTTTTGGACACCCCTGATCTAAGGGAACCACGAAGGAAGGCTACCAACCTGACTCCAACTCATAGAACCCTGCTTACTGTCACTGTGTAAGGCGTGCACGATTCCCATGTGCGATTCCCATGGGCCAGACAATTACAGCTCCACTGGATCACTTATCTGTTATTATCTTTTGTTAGACTCCAAATTGCCGTAGCTCACCAGTGTGGTTTCTGCTAAGGAATCGAAAAACATGTTTTTAGCGCTTTTGAAGCACATCCATTTCCAGAAAAAGGCCCCAGTAAGCCCACTGCTGACAAATTGCCGAGCCAAACTGCAGGTCAATTATGATTGTCATTGACAAAGTTTTTACAAAAGGTTTGCAGGTTGAAAAGTGCCAGCAAGAAGCACAATCATAAAAACAAAACACAACAATAACATAAAAATAAATCAAATGCAACTTTTATACCCCGCCTTTTATTTTGTATTGTTTGCCACAACAGCTTCCTTTTTTGCATTTCCTTTAGGGATGAGCGAGTACACCACTATCTGTATCTGTTCACCCTTTTCAATGATCTGTATTCGTATTGATAGCGTTCTCGATTCATCCGGTGGACTGTGGTTCGAGACCCGGGTGTGCACGGGACAGAACAGGAGGGTCCCACGAGGAAATGTGAGCGTTTTCGTCCTCCTCCAGTTTTTTCTATTGCGGTATTACAGGTCTTTTTGTGCCGATGTTTGAGGATTTTATTAAGGTTCATTTTCTGTCCTCCCGTCATACTTGTTGCTCTTCTCCTCACACACCAATTCTTTAATTGTAGCTTTTGTTTTTTTAAATTATGTATTGATTTTTCCGTCCTTTTTCTATGCCTATGCTTGTCCTCGTTAGGGTTGCGGCTACGCTGAAGCCTATCCCAGCTGACTTCAGGCGAGAGGACTGGTCGCCCGTCAATCGCAGGGCAGACAAATAACCATTCACACTCACACCCACGGACAAGTTAGAGTCGCCAATTAACCTAACAAGCATCCGACGTAAAACTTTGCCAAACCAGAACATGCGAATCAAACAAATGACTTCCATACCGGATCGGACATGGCCCGGGTTAACAACGCCCGCCAAGGGTGCTGTTCACCGACAGGGTGCCGGTGGAAACACGATTACTGTTGGCCGAAGAAGGAGAGAAGGAAGGTGTGTCCGTAGGAGGAGAGGGAAGAGGAATGCTAAGAGTCTAGAACTAAGAGTTGGGACTTTGAATGTTGGAACTATGACAGGAAAAGGTAGAGAATTAGTTGACATGATGCAGAGGAGGAACGTAGACATATTGTGTGTCCAGGAGACTAGATGGAAAGGTAGCAAGGCTAGAAGCTTAGGAGCAGGGTTCAAGCTGTTCTATCATGGTGTAGATAGGAAGAGAAATGGAGTAGGGCTGATTTTGAAGGAGGAGTTTGCTAGCAACGTCCTGGAGGTAAAAAGAGTGTCAGATAGAGTGATGAGCCTGAAGCTAGAAATCCAAGGTGTGATGTTCAATGTTGTTAGTGGGTATGCTCCACAGGTAGGATGTGAGATGAAGGAGAAAGAGAAATTCTGGTCAGACCTGGATGAAGTGATGCAGAACATCCCCAGAAGTGAGAGAGTTGTCATTGGTGCGGACTTCAATGGATATGTTGGTGCAGGAAACAGAGATGATGAGGAGGTGATGGGCAAGTTTGGTATCCAGGAAAGGAACGCAGAAGGACAGATGGTGGTCGGCTTTGCAAAAAGAATGGAAATGGCTGTAGGAATGCTTTCTTCCAGAAGAGACAGGAACATAGGGTGACCTATAAGAGTGGAGGTGCCAGGTGCCAGCAGTGTCATAGGAAGATGGAAAGAGTACTTTAAAGAGTTGATGAATGAGGAAAATGAGAGAGAACAAAGAGTAGAAGAGTTGACTGTTGTGGACCAGGAAGTAGCAAAGATTAGTAAGGAAGAAGTGAGGAAGGCATTGAAGAGGATGAAGAATGGAAAGGCACTCGGTCCTGATGATATACCTGTGGAGGTATAGAAATGTCTAGGAGAGGTGGCAATAGAGTTCCTGACCGGGTTGTTTAACAAGATCTTAGATAATGAGAAGATGCCTGAGGAATGGAGGAGAAGTGTGCTGGTGCCCATTTTTAAGAACAAGGGAGATGTGTGAGTTGTGGCAACTACAGAGGAATAAAGCTGATGAGCCATACAATGAAGTTATGGGAAAGAGTAGTTGAAGCTAGACTATGGGCAAACGTGAGTATTTGTGAGCAGCAGTACGGTTTTATACCAAAAAAAGAGTACAACAGATGCAGTATTTGCTTTGAGGATGTTGATGGAGAAGTACAGGGAAGGTCAGAGGGAGCTGCATTGTGTTTTTGTAGATCTGGAGAAAGCTTATGACAGGGTGCCCAGAGAGGAACTGTGGTATTGTATGAGGAAGTCTGGAGTGGCAGAGAAGTATGTTAGAGCGGTGCAGGACATGTACGAGGACTGTAAGACAGTAGTGAGGTGTGCTGCAGGTGTGACAGAGGAGTTCCGAGTGAAGGTGGGACTCCATCAGGGATCAGCTCTGAGCCCCTTCTTGTTTGCTATGGTGATGGACAGGCTGACGGACGAGGTTAGACAGGAATCTCCATGGACTATGATGTTTGCAGATGACATTGTGATATGTAGTGAGAGCAGGGAACAGGTGGAGGAGAAGCTTGAGGGGTGGAGGTTTGCCCTGGAAAGGAGAGGAATGAAGGTCAGCCGCAGCAAGACGGAGTACATGTGTGTAAATGAGAGGGACCCAAGTGGAAGAGTGAGGTTACAGGGAGAAGAGATAAAGAAGGTGGAGGATTTTAAGTACTTAGGGTCAACAGTCCAGAGCAATGGAGAGTGTGGAAAAGAGGTGAAGAAGCGTGTGCAGGCAGGCTGGAATGGGTGGAGAAAAGTGTCGGGTGTGATGTGTGATAGAAGAGTTTCAGCTAAAATGAAAGGAAAGGTGTACAAAACTGTGGTGAGACCAGCCATGTTGTTTGGTTTAGAGACAGTGCCGCTGAGGAAAAGACAGGAGGCAGAGCTGGAGGTAGCAGAGATGAAGATGCTGAGGTTCTCTTTGGGTGTGACCAGGATGGACAGGATCAGGAATGAGCACATCAGAGGGACAGCACATGTTAGAGGTTTTGGAGATAAAGTCAGAGAGGCCAGACTGAGATGGTTGGGACATGTCCAGAGGAGAGATAGTGAATATGTTGGTAGAAGGATGCTGAGTTTTGAATTGCCAGGCAGGAGGCCTAGAGGAAGAGCAAAGAGGAGGTTTATGGATGTAGGGAAAGAGGACATGAAGGTAGTTGGCGCAAGAGAAGAGGATACAGAAGACAGAGTTAGATGGAGGCAATTGATTTGCTGTGGCGACCCCTGAAGGGATAAGCCCAAAGGAAAAGAAGAAGATATACAGTATAGGCAGTCTATAAGATGCAGGCATCCACTTTGAAAAAAGGGATATTTTTGTACACAGGAAGACGTTACACAGATTTTTTTTTAAAGTTTTAATGAAATAAATGTTTTTTTTACCAATAGCGCATGCAACTTGGCTAGTTAAACAGTAGCCTGTCAGAAAAGTCATTCATCAATGTCTTCATCTTCCTTGTCTAGTCAGACTTGAACAGCCTCATGGTTACTTTGTCACACACTTTGTCAGTCTCTCTCTCTCTTTCGTCGTCACACTTAACATCTCCAGGCAAATTTGCCGTCCAGCTTGTGCTGTCCTCTTCGTAGTCCAGCAGTAATCCAGCCTTTCGAAACCCGTTGTTGGTAGCGGATTCCTCACGCAGTCAGCATCCACTGGCGGAGCAAAAGTTGTTACATTGATCATCTTTAACCTACAGTAATCCACTGCGGCGCTGCGATTAACAACCGATTTTAAAAACGGTATCGTTTGACTGCCCCAGTGTCACAAGGCCACTCAGGAAGTAAGCAAAGCCGACATGTGCGGTGGTACAAACCGGGAATAATCAAAGCCAAACAAACAAAAATAAACAAGTCACAAAAAGCAAGACTATGAGTAAGGATATGGAGGCAAGAGGCGGCATGACGAAAGCAGACGGTCCGGTGTCAGAGTGCAGTCTAATGTGCAACAGTGCGTGGCTCCGCCCAGGAACTACCATACATGGCCCTGTCCAGACACAATGACAGCAACGACAGCACAGAGCAAAACAGGATCGTACGTTTAACTTATAGGCATACTTAACTGATTGTTTTAAGTGTATATTAGGATGTGTGAAAGTTAATAACATTGACGTTTGCACGGTATCTGGGGTTTACTTGTTGATCTGTGATGCATTTTGTCAAGAAAGTCCATTGCCATTGCATTACAAATGCAGGTAGTTGAGCAGCACAATTGTGTCCATCGCCTGGGTGACATCTCTTTCACGTGTTGCATTGGAATTTGGAAAATCTGTGACAAATGCAAGTCCTTGACAACGGGGCACCTACCTACCAGATGATCCACTGTTCCCATGGAAACCCGATGAGCCACAGCAGCCTGTTAGGATAGAGGAGGAGGAAGAAAACAGGAGTGTAAGCATTTCAGAATCCTGTAGACCGCATCTACACAGACTCTGTTTAATTTCTTCCTTGCAATCGATGCGAAATTGGGCAAACGAACGCTCTTTTCCATTAACACCTAAACATACTGTTCTTCTTTGCAACATATTATGGTCTGTCTCATACTTACCTTAGCCCAGGTAATGATAATAATAATGATGATGATGATTTGAATGCGCACAGTAGGTTAAAAAAAAGGCAAGCCAACAAGCCAGACGCCGGCATAGTGTAGCATCGTCACACACAACATCTGACGCTCTTTTAAAACTTTCCATGCAAAGTTTTTTTTTTCCCAGTTACACTGCTTGTGTTGTAATGCACCTTTGACAGCATTTTTAACCAGCAAACCCCTTATATCGCGTAACTTTAACCAGTAAAGCTCTAAAACAATAAAACTCACTAAGCCAATTGTAGTTTTTGCATGCAAAATGCCACTGTCACTTATTTTAATACACCTTGGCATTTAAAAATAGGGTAATTTTCCCACTTTTCGTTTTTGAGAAGACCTATTTATTGAAGCACTCTTATTGTATTGTCCTAATATCGTGAAAAATCAAAACCGATATTATTTATTTACTGGCTATAATAGACCTACTTTGTGATTTACAAGCTATATTAATAATTCCTCGTGTTTTAGTAGGGTCCATTTTTATTTTATTATTTTACAAAGAACAATCACATTCACTTATTTATATATTTTTTAGACCTATTCCATTCCATTTTCCTCCGCTTATCCGGGTCGGGGTCGCGTGGGCAGCAACTTCAGTAGGGAAGTCCAGACTTCCCGGTCCCCGGCGACCTCTTCCAGCTCCATCGGGAGGACACCAAGGCGTTCCCAGGCCAGCTGTGAGACATAGTCCCTCCAGCGTGTCCTAGGTCTTCCCGGGGCCTTCTCCCGACTGGGCATGCCCGAAACACCTCACCAGGGAGGCGCCCGGGAGGCATCCGGACTAGATGCCCGAGCCACCTCAACCTGAGTGCTAATAAAGTAAAGTATATAAAGTAAAATGTACAGCATATATGCACTAGCGCACAATTTCTATGTGTTCATGTCTTTATGCTTCACTTATGTCGAACTTTGTTTTGTGGTCATTAAATGCACCGTAGCTGCATGCTGCAAAGCAAAAGTGACACCTATATACAGGGTTGTTCAAAAAGAATGGACCAATTTAATTATGCAATATGTAATTAAGGAAAAGCAATAAAGAAACTCCAGCCAAGTCACAAGTATTCTACCCATAATCAAGTTTTATTTCCCGTCTTACAAGTGTTCAATGTGGCCACCACCAGCAGCACGGGCAACAAAATGGGATCAGAGAATTCCTCCCAGACATGTATCAGCGTATCTCAATCCATCCATCCATCCATTTTCCACCGCTTACCGGGTCCGGGTCGCGGGGGCAGCAGCTTCAGTAGGGAAGTTCAGACTTCCCGGTCCCCAGCGACCTCTTCCAGCTCCATCGGGAGGACACCAAGGCGTTCCCAGGCCAGCTGTGAGACATAGTCCCTCCAGCTTGTCCTAGGTCTTCCCGGGGGCCTTCTCCCGACTGGGCATGCCCGAAACACCTCACCAGGGAGGCGCCCGGGAGGCATCCGGACTAGATGCCCGAGCCACCTCAACTGGCTCCTCTCGATGTGAAGGAGCAGCGGCTCTACTCTGAGCTCCTCCCGGATGGCCGAGCTCCTCACCCTATCTCTTAGGGTGAGTCCAGCCACCCTACGAAGGAAACTCATTTCCGCCGCTTGTATCCGCGATCTCATTCTTTCGGTCATGACCCATAACTCATGACCATAGGTGAGGGTGGGAACGTAGATCGATCGGTAAACAGAGAGCTTTGCCTTCCGGCTCAGCTCTCTCTTCACCACGACGGTCCGGTACAGCGACCGCATTACTGCAGATGCTGCACCGATCCGTCTGTCGATCTCACGCTCCAACCTTCCCTCACTCGTGAACAAGAACCCGAGATACTTGAACTCCTCCACCTGAGGCAAGACCTCACTCCCAACCCGGAGGGTACAGTCCACCCGTTTCCGACTGAGAACCATGGCCTCGGATTTGGAGGTGCTGAGTCTCATCCCAGAAGCTTCACACTCAGCTGCAAACCGCTCCAGTAAACGCTGAAGGTCACAGCCTGATGAGGCCATAAGGACCACATCGTCTGCAAATAGCAGAGACGAGATCCTAAGGTCACCAAGCTGGACTCCCTCAACACCTTGACTGCGCCTAGAAATTCTGTCCATGAAGATTATGAACAGAATCGGTGACAAAGGGCAGCCTTGGCGGAGGCCAACGTTCACCGGAAACAAGCTCGACTTACTGCTGGCAATGCGAACCAGGCTCCTGCTTCGATTGTACAAGGACCGAATGGCACGTAGAAGCGGACCATCAATCCCGTACTCCCGGAGCACCCCCCACAGGACACCACGAGGGACACGGTCGAATGCCTTTTCCAGGTCTACAAAGCACATGTAGACTGGTTGGGCAAACTCCCACATACCCTCGAGTACCCTTGCAAGGGTGTAGAGCTGGTCCAGTGTTCCGCGACCGGGACGAAAACCACATTGCAGCTCCTCTAACCGAGGTTCGACTAACGGTCGTACCCTTCTCTCCAGCACCCTGGAGTAGACTTTCCCAGGAAGGCTGAGGAGTGTGATCCCCCTATAGTTGGAACACACCCTCCGGTCACCCTTTTTAAAAATGGGGACCACCACCCCGGTCTGCCAGTCCAGAGGTACTGTTCCTGACTTCCATGCAATGTTGTAGAGGCGTGTCAACCAACACAGTCCTCCAACATCCAGAGCCTTGAGAAATTCTGAGCGGAACTCGTCTACCCCCGGAGCCTTGCCACTGGGGAGTGATTTGACTACCCCAATTACCTCAGCCACGGTGATAGAACTGTCCACGTACGTATCCTCAGACTCTGCTTCCTCTATGGAAGGCATGTCAGTGGGATTGAGAA
>QODF01000077.1:762498-805553 GCA_024372805.1 Oostethus manadensis
TTCTCAATCCCACTGACATGCCTTCCATAGAGGAAGCAGAGTCTGAGGATACGTACGTGGACAGTTCTATCACCGTGGCTGAGGTAATTGGGGTAGTCAAATCACTCCCCAGTGGCAAGGCTCCGGGGGTAGACGAGTTCCGCTCAGAATTTCTCAAGGCTCTGGATGTTGGAGGACTGTGTTGGTTGACACGCCTCTACAACATTGCATGGAAGTCAGGAACAGTACCTCTGGACTGGCAGACCGGGGTGGTGGTCCCCATTTTTAAAAAGGGTGACCGGAGGGTGTGTTCCAACTATAGGGGGATCACACTCCTCAGCCTTCCTGGGAAAGTCTACTCCAGGGTACTGGAGAGAAGGGCACAACCGTTAGTCGAACCTCGGTTACTGGAGCTGCAATGTGGTTTTCGTCCCGGTCGCGGAACACTGGACCAGCTCTACAACCTTGCAAGGGTACTGGAGGGTATGTGGGAGTTTTCCCAACCGGTGCTTTGTAGACCTGGAAAAGGCATTCGACCGTGTCCCTCGTGGTGTCCTGTGGGGGGTGCTCCGGGAGTACGGGATCGGTGGCCCGCTACTACGTGCCATTCGGTCTTTGTACAATCGAAGCAGGAGCCTGGTTCGCATTGCCAGCAGCTAAGCAAGCATTAAAGTTATTCACAGACTATTTCTCTACTGCCCCCATTCTCAATCTACCAGATCCCTCTAAGCAGTTTGTGGTTGAGGTTGATGCTAGCAATGTTGGAGTCTGTGCTGTTCTCTCACAGAGATTTTCTGTGGACAACCGTAGTCAACTATGTGCTTTTTTTTAAAAGAAGTTTCTCCTACAGAAAGGAACTGTAGCATTGGAGACAGAGAGCTCCTGGGCATCAAGTTGGCATTGGAAGAATGGCGGCATTGGCTTGAGGGGGCAAAGAAGCTGTTTATTGTGTGGACTGACCATCGGAACCTCAAATACTTGTAATACTTTTTTATTTTTAACTGGTTTCAGTTTATACTGTCTTATTGTCCAGGATTTAAAAATACTAAACCTGATGCCCTCTCCCGCCAGTTTACAGTACCTGAAGCGGAAGAGGAGGGTTCTAATTTGATTCTGCTTTTGTCTGCTCAGCCCAACTAGAAATTAAAAGGCGGGTCATTGATGCTTTGATGCAGTGCCCTCCGGGGAAATATTTTGTCTCAGACCATCTGCGGCTACAAGTTCTAGGCGTTTGTCACTCATCCAAACTTTATTGTCATCCAGGTATGACACATACCCTTATTCTGGTTCAGCAGAGGTTTTGGTGGCCATCTGGATGTTCAGGATTTTGTTTCTGCTGCCAGGTCTTTGCCTGTTATAAGGCATCGAACAGGAAACCATCTGGATTTCTTCGCTTACTGCCGATTCCCAGTCGACCCTGGACACGCATCGCTGTCGACTTTGTGACCGGTCTTCCTCAATCTGAAGGAAATACTTTTTCTGTGACTGGTCTTCCTCAGTCAGAAGAAAATACTTTTTCTAAGATGGCGTATTTTGTAGCCTTACCCAAACTACCCTTTGCGCGGAAGACTGCGGAGTCCTTTATACAACGTGTTTTTCGGTTGCATGGGTTGCCTAAGATTATTGTCTCAGATCGTGGCCCCCAGTACATATCAAGGTTTTGGGGAACATTTTGCCAGTTTTTAGGCATTTAGATCAGCCTTTCGTCGAGTTTCCATCCCCAAATTAATGGCCAATATGAACGAGCCAATCAGGATTTGGAGACTGGGTTAGGATGCTTGTGCTCAGACAGCCCTACCATTTGGGCCAAAAATTTGGTTTGGATCGAGCAGGCCAACAATTATCTCCCTTCATCAGCCACTGGAAGGTCACCTTTCTATATCATTCATGGTTATCAACCACCAGTCTTCTCCTTAGAGGATGGTGAGGTCCGGGTTCCATCTGCCCATGCTCTGGCCTTAAAATGTCAAAGAGCTTGGAGGAAGGCCGACATCACTCTGCTCAAGACGTCTTCGTTGTACATAAAGTGGGGTAATCAGCGCCGTGTTCCTGTACCTGAATACTCTATTGGACAGAAAGTATGGCTGTCAACTTCTAATTTGTCTTTACGTGTTGAATCTCGCAAATTAGCTCCTCGTTTTGGTAGGCATTTTCCCATAGCCAAGGTGGTCAACCCCGTCACTGTACGACTGAAACTACCCAAGATTCTGCGTATTCACCCAACTACCCAACTTTTCATACATCAGGAGTCAAACCAGTAGGAATCAGCCCACCTGTTCTGAACTCCCCACCCGTATTTACCTTACATTAAATCACTTAAACTTCTGTTGTTGTCATGCATTGTGCTTTTGGGTCCATAAGTAGGGATCCGAAAGGTTCATACTTCAATATTACTGATTTGCTCATTTTACTGTCAATCAAAAAGGGATTAAGCCTTGGACAGATCATCCAATTATCCCACAGCCCCGTAGACTCCCAGAGACGCTGAGCATTTGTCCAATGACCTTCCAGTTTTGCACAGTGGAACAACCCGCTCTTGTGTACACTTCCACACAAGCCAGTAGATGCTCAGCATCCGACGGTGTAAAAACACAGTTGCTTCGTGAGGAGGAATGATAAGGAAGTGGTGTCAGTTACCTTTGATTAGTAGCTGATTCTAAACAAAAGATGACGGTATTCTAGCGTATATTTAGTCAATGAAATGTACACACGGGAGTAAATATTTCACCACTTTTTTTGGACATTTTAGGGGAAGCTGAGCTTTCTTTGCAGTCTTAGGTCAATAGGCGTGGTATGTCAAGACTTCAACTTTGGAGCTGTAGTTCTACTCAGATTTCTTTTTTTTTTCCCCAAATCCATTTAATTTATTTCCAAATTCAGTTTCTATCAATTGGAATCTTTTAAAGTTTTTTTTAACATAACCTTTACCTTTTTTATCATCATAGTGTGTACTTTTGTGACAGGTCGGTTAACAAAAAGCAAAAATCCCTACATTTACGGATGTTACACATCATTGGCCAATTTTGCCCAGTAATTCAGAAACAGATGTCAACTTCTGCACACACAAAATCCTCAACAAAAAGTAATGTCCGTGCATGAGGTTAAGGAAGACGTAACAATGCGATTCCAATTGTGTTGTTCATGTGAGATTTTTTTCAATCACACCCCTATTTTGTCTACACGGCTAGGTAGTATGTGACAATCGGTGCACTTATTTTAAAGGTGTTGGGTCTGTTGAAACGAGCTGGAATAACATGCCTCTCATCCTTATTTCACTCAGAACTTGCACAACGTCAGAGGGCATCGTAAAACGCTTGTTTGCATTTGCAAGCCGAGCGCTAGCATGCTCTGCTAAACTGAGCTAAACCCACAAGCTTCCATTGACACGCCATAGTGGAGCGTGTTGTTTCTTCCAACTTCTGCAGGTGTTTCAGGGCGCCGTTTCTACATTTGAGTTTGGGAGGGGGCGGGTCAGTGTTTGTGATGAGATTCCGCCACGTGTGAGTGGTTCGCAGAGGAAATACTCCCCACACGAACATTCCTACTCCACACGATGACAGGATTTCCTACACGATTCCATTTGTACTGGCCAATACCGCAATTCCGTTAACTAGAGATGGGATTTATGGCTTGTTGAGGAGAGCCAGATATTGGTGAGCCGTTCCTTTCAAAGAGCCGTTCCAAAAACTGGCTCATTTGGCTCATTTCTATAATAAGTTTTGAAGAAGCCATCCTGGCCTTAACTCGTTTTATCTGGGAAATAATCACTAGTAGGTAAATAATCCTACCAATGTGTGTTTTGATGATTTGGAAATATTGATTATAAACTTATTTGACATGTGTGGATTACTTTTTAAAGTCTGATCTAGATTTATTGTAAACATTCCACAGAGTCCACTCTTTCTATCACTTTGACAGTGACATCACTATTGTGAAGTACCCTTTGTACAAATTCTGTGAATGTGTGTAAACCATGACTTGAACTCACATAACATAAAAAAACAAAACAAAGCAGGCAACAATGAATTTCCATGTAAAACAGCTTTTCGTGCCAAGAAGAACAAAATGTAAAGGAGACTGGTGGACTGTCCTGAGGTGCATTTACTTGCTCTTTAAAAAAGTTCAACCCAAACGATGAGTCCTGAACTGTATTTGGGTTATGTATACAAATAGTCTAACAAAAGAACGGTTCCCGTCTGCAACTCGGTTCCCGTCGTTCATGTTAACGAGCCGTTCAAAAGAACCGTTTTCTCCGTCGTCGTCACGA
Source organism: Oostethus manadensis (assembly GCA_024372805.1). Classification (NCBI taxonomy): domain Eukaryota; kingdom Metazoa; phylum Chordata; class Actinopteri; order Syngnathiformes; family Syngnathidae; genus Oostethus; species Oostethus manadensis. The sequence goes on from QODF01000077.1 coordinate 766,745, forward strand.
CACTAAGGCAGAAATGTCTTCCTGGTACAGATAAATGTATGACATCACCCAATGAAGGCTATCGTTTTGGCTTTTGATCAGCTTTTTAGGAACGTTTTAATACATTTCTGGTTGTTTCCAGATTGAAGACTTTGTCTAGGGATGAATTTTAACAGCCCGTAAGTGCTGCACATTAAGACAAGCACTGTACATGCAGAGTTTCCTCGATTTTTGTGTATGACCTTGCAGGGCAATTCATTATTTCCCTACATTTATTGCAGCAGGGACAGCTCATTAATGACACACAGAAGAACATTTGGCAGGTTGCAAGCAACAACCAAACACGTCCTCTGTGCTTAGCAAACTGACTAAATCACAGAGCAGACAAAATTAGAGTGCTGACTGTTTTTCATGTCATGTATTCAGAAGCCTCTGACACATTTCTTGGAAGAATGGTGCTTCAGTAATAACATATCGCTAAATGGGGAGCCGTGAAGTATGTGCGAAGTCACTTTTTATCGTACAGGTAGCACTGCGCTTCCTGTAATAGTAACCACATTTACAGTATCCAAACCTGTTTGCTTCTTTTTCCCGCTTTTTCTCTTTTTTTGTTTTGGCAAGACTTGCAATGGGACACCATTAATAAAGTCCTGGAACACAAATTTCCACCCACATAATTGCTATCATTTACTATTTCCCAGGACTGATTTAAATGAAGATGACAAGCTAAAAATACGCAGATTTACAAAACGCCTCTTCCCTTTGAGAAATAATAGCTTCATTTGCGTAGAGTTCTACAAATGGTATGGTCTGTGCAGTGTATGAAAACGTGACGTACTGTGGTACCTTGATTAGTCCGGGTCAAACCAAAACACACTCTTAACTAAATCAAATTTTCCCATACAAAGTCGTGTAAATCCAAGGAATTAGAAAATGTGAACACAAAACACATTTTTGTAGTTTTTCAAATATTAACATGCATAAAACAATTCTAAATGCATATACATCACGAATGACTGGGATAAATAAACATTTTATGCCACTTTTATCTTTATGGAAGACGGGATTTTAGACAAAAATGACAATGTGGCAGCGAGATCCACCTTCTTGTTTTGCCGTGAGGTATTTCTTGAATTCAATAGTGTTTCTCACTTTGCTCAAACAGGGACCTTTTATGATGAAAATAAAACCCAGGCGGGCTATTAATAACACAACAGGATGTGTGCCGTGCTGTACACTTCCCGGAACCTTTGCTCAAACAGAGGCAAAGGTTTGGCGTTACTTTTCCATGCTAAGCAGGGTGTACTCTAACTGAGGTTCCACCGTATAATCCAATTGCTCACATTGTGGCAAAGCTGAAAAGTCACTTCTTAGCATTCTTAGCTGTCATCCGACAATTCGTGTACTCGCCATTACTTTTGTGCCTTCCGTTTTCCTTTTGTGCATGATGTTGCAAGAAATTCCATTTGTGGCGCGGCCGTTGTCAACCCACTGCCATCGCTGGTATTCGTCCATAAAAAAGACGCAAAAGCTGTCAGTGGGGTGAAGATGGCTGTGTAAATGCTGATGGGTGAGATTTATGTGACAAAAGGTTTGCCGTTTGTAAATGTCACAGATCCTTGCGTGATTGTAGACGCCCACGTGTGGCGGTCTGACTAAATCCTCTTTGGACCACTCGTGACAAAGATGACTCATAGTGACACATGTTGACATTAATGATGCGGTTTGTCTTGACGGTAATATGTTCACGTTTCATTTGTCAAACATCAAACACCGTCCCATCCTCGGCTGTAGAAGCTGGTACTTGGTACTTGGGGGGGGGGGGGGGTGGATAGCATTATGTATGTTGGTACTGCCAGTAATAACATTTCAATGTGAGTGAGTATGTTCAGTCTGGATGGTTCACAGAATGTAAATGTGGTGCAAAATTCATGTTACGTTCGTGTGAATGTTAAGCTTGTGCTAGGGAGTGAGAATAATGCATCTGTTGCGTGTCTTCAAGTATTTCTTCATCAGTCATATGCCAGTGTCGTGCAAGTCCGATTGTGCTATGTGAGTGCATGTGTGTGTGTCTTGCAGGCCCAAATGAAAAGACATTACACTCACAATGCACTGAGCTATTAGACTGTATCTAAAAGTGTAATACTAATTATTATTATTATTATTTTTCACCATTTTTTCACAATTTCAGCAACCACCATAACAGTCACAAAGCAAAATGAGCAAAAATACAGGGGAATAAAATAAAAATAATAATAATTATTATTATATATATTATATATATCATGTAATACTATATTATATACAGTATTTAAGACATTTTATTAGATTCTCACATATTTTACACATTTTAAAGCCCCAAATTCAAATAACTGGATTTGTAAAGACGTTTTAAGACCCCCCAGACACCCTGAAAGTTTTTTTTAGTGGAATGCATCCAGTGGCGTCACGGTAAAATAAAAACTTGATCATTACGGGACATCAGTGTGAGGGCAGAGCAGCTGCCTATATTGGTATTAGCTTATATCGGCATTGGACGGTATCGGATATCGGTAAGAAAGCCAATCTCAAGCACCTCAATTCAACTGGTTCATTTTTATGTCCCCAATGACCGGGTTTTGGACAACACTGAGATTAGAAATGGAAAAAGGTTATAGTTCATTTTAGGTTCACCTTGAAATTTCCCCCAAAAGCCTAATATCCCAAACTATTTGTGAGTGGTGCAGGTTTCTGCCACCAAACTCCATAAGGTTGACCGGCATATCATGTCCATGACCGAGAATAGAGGGGATGACACCCGAAGACCTGGATAAGACGGTCACATTCACACATACTGGCAATTTGGATTCTTCTAACAGTTGCCATGAGCTGTTTCCGTTCTGAAGCAGCCAAGTAGACCAAGGAACCAGCAGCCCAAAGGGTGTGATCGCAGCGGACGGGTAGGCAACTGCAAGGGCCAGATAAGAAATGAAGGCTACAAGCAGACCAGGCTTTGGAGGAATTAGGTCATTTTAGCTGGAGAATGCGGCGCTCAGGAGGAGTCAACAACAGGATGCTCACAGGATGAAAACAATATGATTAACGGGAAGACTCAGTGTAATATTTCACTTTCAACCTGTCAATTTATGCTAATAATAATAATCAACAGTGTTTATGCCCACTGTGCACTAAAGTGCCCGTAAAACCGGTATTTTGTCACCCAATTGATGGTTGATTTTGTTTTTGTTTTTTTAATTAATTGGTATGATTTTGCCCACAGTTCTGTCATCTTACCGCATCCTTCCCCACCTTATGACTGCGTGTTTAATTAAAACTGTGAACCTCAGTTCATACAGTAGACCCTACAGCACCAATCAAATTGTCTGATCAAGTATCATGTACACTTTCAAAATGGACTTTGTGCAAACATTTGCTTTGTATATATATTTTTTTGGGATGATATGGTCCTGCTGACTCTTCTTCAGTTGCTCTTCCGGCCCGACAAGAAATTGGTGTGGTGATGAGGAACATACCTTGCCAATGCCGCTCGTTAAACACGGAGAACTACGCAACAGGCGCTAGTACAGGCCTGCAGGACTCTGTGAGAAGGCTCGGTTCAATCAGATCAGGAGCACTTTTGGCGTGAGTCCATCCAGAAGTCAAACTTATGGTTTTGCAAACCACGAAGTCGACACATCCTGCCACCTCCATAGGATCATGCCAATCAGTCAATATGCGCTAGAATACCTTCTTCTTTTGTTCAGAATCAGCTACTCTTCCCAGGTAACCGACACTGCGCTAAACCGGATGATCCTTGGATATTTGCTAGGCTTTGTCTCGCCTCCCAAAGGAAGTAGCACATTCAACCAGCAGTGGGTCTCATGGTAGACCCAGGACACAAGTGGGTGGCTGAGGAACGCCACAGGATCCTCCAGGAGGAGCAGGACAAAGTAGCCACGGAGAGGGAAGTTTGGGTTTCTCTGCTTAGGCTGCTGCCCCCACAACCTGAGGGCATTGTCTTAAGAATCCAAAATTATTGGACTCTTCTGCATTCGAAAGGTCTTTTTATTTCTAGTGTACAGTTCTCCTATTTATGTCATCAAGTGGGTGTGCTCCTTGGCGGGGGTCACAGTAGGGTTGTTGTTATTGTTCAACCATCCTGCATGAAAATAGGCTGGTCACCTGTGTGGTTGCAAAACAATTCATTAGTGGCCGCTCTTCCTTTTGAGTGAAACACTGAGGGCACAAGGGATCAATAAAATTTGTCTAATCTGCTGATCTGTCCTTATATTTGCATTTTAGTTCTTTTGCCATTTTTATGCAAAAAAGTCAGCAGAAATAGCTTAAATTTGCATGTTTTTGACTAATAACAGGCCGTGTTAGACCACAAATCAGCAATGACTTCATATGTTTGACAAGCCAGAGTAGAGTGAAGCTGCAAAATGAGGGAATACTGTAAATGATTGACCTAATACATGGGGTCAGAAGGCACCCCAGGCCAAAAATAGCAATACAATACAATGCTTTTCAGTCTTCAATGTTTCAAAAATAACCTTTTTTTCCCTTTCCCTCTTTTAGTAAACAATTTCTATTGCTTGCTTATGTGCCAGCTCTAATGACGCATGTGAGCTTGATGGGGGGTTGGAAAGAAGGACACCTCCAAGGCTGATTTTACATCACATGTTACTTTTAACCACAAACCTCAGGCAAAGTGCGTAAGTGAGAAGATCGGAAAAACATGATACAAAAACGTGGGCTGCTATATTACTAAATGGTAATACGGTAATACCATTTAGTCTCACTAAATGGGACATTGAATTTCTTCGTTGTCGGGTGGTATACATCTTACAGTAAAAATACATGACATCATTTTGGGTCCATGGCCATTAATTCCTTTGAGGATTTGTGATCAGTCAGCGCAGGCCACGTGCTTACCCCTCAAAGAACAAGCTTTGCGTGATGTGAACCTCGATGCAAATCATTGAGTTGCAGCAACACGGATCATTAAGACTGACTTACAACTCAATGACCAGCTCCAGCCACAACAAAACTCCTCCTCTCTTCTCAACCAAGGCAGCAATAGAGCTGACGTCACGCTTCAAACCCTGATGAAAAGCTACAAAATCAGGGATGCCCAAAATGCTGGCCAGAGGCCGTCCGCGAGCCATAGTTCATTTTATATAGTCCCAAGGCATCCATCCATCCATTTTCCTCCGCTTATCCGGGTCCGGGTCGCAGGGGCAGCAGCTTCAGTAGGGAGTCCAGACTTCCCGGTCCCCAGCGACCTCTTCCAGCTCCACCGGGAGGACACCAAGGCGTTCCCAGGACAGCTGTGAGACATAGTCCCTCCGGCGTGTCCTAGGTCTTCCAGGGGGCCTTCTTCCGACTGGGCATGCCCGAAACACCTCACCAGGGAGGCGCCCGGGAGGCATACGGACTAGATGCCCGAGCCCTCTCAACTGGCTCCTCTCCATGTGAAGGAGCAGCGGCTCTACTCTGAGCTCCTCCCGGATGGCCGAGCTCCTCACCCTATCTCTTAGGGTGAGTCCAGCCACCCTACGAAGGAAACTCATTTCCGCCGCTTGTATCCGCAATCTCATTCTTTCGGTCATGACCCATAACTTATAACTCACCATAGGTGAGGGTGGAAACGTAGATCGGTAAACAGAGAGCTTTGCCTTCCGGCTCAGCTCTCTCTTCACCACGACGGTCCGGTACAGCGACCTCATTACTGCAGATGCTGCACCGATCCGTCTGTCGATCTCACGCTCCAACCTTCCCTCACTCGTGAACAAGAACCCGAGATACTGGAATTCCTCCACCTGAGGCAAGACCTCACTCTCAACCCGGAGGATATAGTCCACCCGTTTCCGACTGAGAACCATGGCCTCGGATTTGGAGGTGCTGAGTCTCATCCCAGAAGCTTCACACTCAGCTGCAAACCGCTCCAGTAAATGCTGAAGGTCACAGCCTGATGAGGCCATAAGGACCACATCGTCTGCAAATAGCAGAGACGAGATCCTAAGGTCACCAAGCTGGACTCCCTCAACACCTTGACTGCGCCTAGAACAGAATCGGTGACCAAGGGCAGCCTTGGCGGAGGCCAACGTTCACCGGAAACAAGCTCGACTTACTGCTGGCAATACGAACCAGGCTCCTGCTTCGATTGTACAAGGACCGAATGGCATGTAGTAGCGACAACCCACCTAAGTCAACCAACTCATGAAATTCTGGTCCACCGTATTTTTCTGGGTACTAAAAAGTGGCCCCTGCACGCACGGGGAGAACATGCAAACTCCACACAGAGATGCCCAACGGAGATTCGAACTCTGAACCTCCTGACTGTGAAGCCAACATGCTACCCACTCATCCCCCGTGCAACCTAATTCTGATATGTGATGGCCACCCCTTCACTCGTGGGGCCTGGCTGTGCCTAGTCCAAAGAACCCACACAGAAACTCCCCTCCGCAGACCCACCACCTGCAGGGGCAAGCATAAGGGTCCGGTGCATTGCGATTTGGGCAGTGGTCGAGGGCTGGTGTCATGGCAACCTAGTCTTCGGCGGCCAAATCTGGTTCTTGGGACATGGAATGTCACTTCTCTGGTGGGGAAGGAGCTCGATCTTGTGGAAGAGGCGGAGACATTCCGACTAGATATAGTCGGACTCACCTCAACCCACAGTTTGGGCTCTGGAACTAAATTCCTTGAGAGACGCTGGACCTTGTTCTTCTCTGGAGTTCCTGCAGGGGAGAGGCGGCGAGCTGGTGTGGGCTTATTATTAGCCCCCTGGCTCGGTGCCTCTGTGCTAGAGTCATCCCCGGTAAGTGAGAGGGTTATTTCCCTACGCCTCAGGGCTGGGGAAAGGGCCAGGACTGTGGTTTGGGCGTATGCGCCGAACGGCAGTTCAGAGTACCCAGCCTTCTTGGAGTTTATCAGAGGGGTTCTGGAGAGCACCCTAGCTGGTGATTCCATAGTTCTACTGGGAGAATTCAACGCCCATGTGGGCAATGACAGTGTGACTTGGAGGGGCGTGTTTGGGTGTTAGTGTGTTGTTCCTGGACTTCTGTGCGAATCACAGTTGTCCATAACAAATGCCATGTTCGAACATAAGGATGTCCATAAGTGAACTTGGCACCAGGACACCCTAGGTCGCAGGTCTATGATCGACTTTGTGGTCGTATCATCAGACCTGCGTCCGCATGTTCTGGACATGGGGGTGAAGAGAGGGGGTGAGCTGTCAACTGACCACCACCTGGTGATGAGACCTGGTAGACCCAAACGCGTGGTGAGGATGTGCTGGGAACATCTGGCAGAGTCTCCCGTTCGTCGAGTCTCGAACTCTCATCTTCAGCAGAGCTTCGCCTGCATCTCGAGGGAGGACCAGGAAATTGACTACGAATAGGCTGTATTCGTGCCTCCATTGCTGAGGCAGCCAGTCATAGTGGTTGGTGCCAGTCGTGTTGGCAAGCCCCGAACCCAATGGTGCACACCGGTGGTTAGGGCTGCTGTCAAGCTGAAGAAGGTGTCCTATCAAGCATGGATGGCTTGCAGGACTCCCGAAGCAGCTGACAGGTACCGGCAGGCCAAGCGCCACGCGGCTTCAGCGGTGGTCGAAGCAAAAACTCGGGTGTGGGAGAAGTTCGGTGAGGCTATGGAGCACGACTTTCGGTGGGCCTCGAAGAGGTTCTGGCAAACCGTCCGACACCTCAGAAAGGGGAAGCAGCCCCCAGTTCACACTGTTTACAGTGCGGACGGGGGCTTGCTGACCTCGACTGTGGATATAGTTGGTCGGCGGAAGGAATACTTTGAGGCCCTTCTCAATCCCACTGTCATACCTTCCGTAGAGGAAGCAGAGTCTGAGGATACGTATGTGGACATTTTTATCACCGTGGCTGATGTAATTGGGTTAGTTAAATCACTCCCCAGGGCAAGGCTCCGAGGGTAGGCGAGTTCCGTCCTGAATTCCTCAAAATTCTGGATGTTGGAGGACTGTGTTGGTTGACACGCCTCTACAACATTGCATGGAAGTCAGGAACAGTACCTTTGGACTGGCAGACCGAGGTGGTGGTCCCCATTTTTAAAAAGGGTGACCGGAGAATGTGTCCCAACTGTAGGGGGATCACACTCCTCAGCCTTCCTGGGAAAGTCTACTCCAGGGTGCTGGAGAGAAGGGTACGACCGTTAGTCGAACTACGGTTACAGGAGCTGCAATGTGGTTTTTGTCCCGGTCGCGGAACACTGGACCAGCTTTACACCCTTGCAAGGGTACTGGAGGGTATGTGGGAGTTTGCCCAACCGGTCTACATGTGCTTTGCAGACTTGGAAAAGGCATTCGACCGTGTTGCTCGTGGTGTCCTGTGGGGGGTGCTCCGGGAGTACGGGATTGGTGGTCCGCTACTACGTGCCATTCAGTCCTTGTACAACCAAAGCAGAAGCCTGGTTCGCATTGCCAGCAGTAAGTCGAGCTTGTTTCCTGTGAACATTGGCCTCCGCCAAAGCTGCCCTTTGTCACCGATTCTGTTCATAATCTTCATGGACAGAATTTCTAGGCGCAGTCAAGGCGTTGAGGGAATCCAGCTTGGTGACCTTAGGATCTCGTCTCTGCTATTTGCAGACGATGTGGTCCTTATGGCCTCATCAGGCTGTGACCTTCAGCGTTTACTGGAGCGGTTTGCAGCTGAGTGTATAGCTTCTGGGATGAGACTCGGCACCTCCAAATCCGAGGCAAGGTTCTCAGTCGGAAACGGGTGGACTATATCCTCCGGGTTGAGAGTGAGGTCTTGCCTCAGGTGGAGGAATTCCAGTATCTCGGGTCTTGTTCATGAGTGAGGGACGGTTGGAGCGTGAGATCGACAGACGGATCGGTGCAGCATCTGCAGTAATGAGGTCGCTGTACCGGACCGTCGTGGTGAAGAGAGAGCTGAGCCGGAAAGCAAAGCTCTCTCTTCACCGATCGATCTACGTTTCCACCCTCATCTATGGTCATGAGTTATGGGTCATGACCGAAAGAATGAGATCGCGGATACAAGCGGCGGAAATGAGTTTTTCGTAAGGGGGGCTGGACTCACCCTAAGAGATAGGGTGAGGAGCTCGGCCATCCGGGAGGAGCTCAGAGTAGAGCCGCTGCTCCTTCACATGGAGAGGAGCCAGTTGAGGTGGCTCGGGCATGCCCAGTCGGAAGAAGGCCCCCTGGAAGACCTAGGACACGCCGGAGGGACTATGTCTCACAGCTGTTCTGGGAACGCCTTGGTGTCCTCCCGGTGGAGCTGGAAGAGGTCGCTAGGGACCGGCAAGTCTGGACTTCCCTACTGAAACTGCTGCCCCCGCAACCCGGACCCGGATAAGCGGAAGAAAATGGAATGGAATGTTGAATTTACTCTTCAGTTATTAGGAGATAAATGACACTCACTACAAGTACATTTCGATAAATAATTATATTATGAAAAGAGAATTTACAAAGAGCGGGAGCAAAATCCTGGGTTATACTCTCTCTTGTGATGCCAAAGCAGCCCAATCAAGGAAAAACCCCGATGGTTGGTGTTTGTCCTCTTTTATCTGCCTTTTCTATTGGGTGGTTCTGCATGTTCTGCATGGCGTGATGACTTGGGCTTGCATGGTGGGGGACTTGTCTGACTCCCTCCTTGCCTTTAGTGTTGACATGTGTTGGCTGGAGCTCCATTAACTCGAGGAACACATTATCTCCTTTCCTGTGAGTGCCAGAAGACATTCCAACGCAAATCCTTCTGTCTGTCACTAATAACTATGAACTGTACACAGCCTTTGCATAAAAGTTTGAACTTTAATACCAAACTATTAATACTCAACTATGTGAACTGTATCTATTCTTTTTCTAAGTGTGATTATATGTATAGTAAACATGCAATCAAACATATATTCCATTGTGCAGCTGCGAGAGCTCTATTCTAAATATAATACAAAGAATACAATCATACTGTATGAACAAGTATGATCCAACACCACATATTTCACAATTATGGTTCAAAAGTGTGCTGGATTTTTATTCATTACTGTGTATGAATAAACTGTGTATTTCATGGCAAACTGACAACACAGCCAGGAGGGTAGAAAATCCTTTTTTTTTCCTGGGGATTTCCGTCCATACGCAGTAAACATGAAACATGCTCAGTAATCCCTAGAAGACGAGCGGGTCTCCCGGAATTAGTTAGATTAGCTGCCATCTTGACAGAGTGTACTTGCATGTTGTTGATTTAATGTTGCTGAAAAAACACCCGTAGGCCAGCAGGGATGGCTGTAAAGTAAACTTTGCTCCCTGATGCAAACAAGCGTTACAGTGGAATAGGCTGTTCATCGGCTGATCAAAAGCTCTCGCAGCGCTATTGCTGCTGAGGTCGGACGCAGTAACTCAGTCATTTGAAACCTCCTCAAATACACACAGGGTTATGGAACTAAAAGGTCAAGTGGTAGACCCAAATAAATGTCACCAGCTCGGATCCTGAAAATCTGATTAGCTGACACTGCAAGAAACTGGACAATCCTCGACCCACATTGTTACTGGTGCCGAGTGCAGTCCAACAACCATCAGATGGCATCTGAGAGAGGATTTTAATAACAAAAAACTTTTTCAGAGGCCTCGTCTCCTTCAATGCAACAAAATTGACTGTTTTTGCACAAGAGCACCAAACATGGGACATTGAAAGGTGGAAGAAAGTTTTATTCTCTGATGAGAAAAACATGACGGTCCTGACAGCTTCCAGTGTTACTGGCATGGCAAGGAGATCCCACCTGAGATGATTTGGAGGGGGCGCCGTCATGATCCTGGGTGCTTTTTCATTCAATGGAATAATGGAGCTTCAGGTTGTGCAGGGGTGTCAAACGGCAGTGGTTGTGTGGAGATGTTGCAGAGGACATACTTCATGACTGAAGGCTCTCGTCTGTGTAGTAATGACTGGCTTTTTCATCAGGACAATGCTGGAGTCCACAACGCCCGCCTGGCAAAGTACTTCTTCCAGAGGAATGAGCTCACTCTTGCGGACCAACCTGCGTGTTACCCTGATCTAAGTCCAACTGGGAATATTTGGGGATGGATTGCAAAAGAAGTTTACAAAAATGGACAGTTACTATTAATAGTCATATTAAGTAAAAATATGCAAGGGGCACAGAGCTGACTAATAGATGATGTGACACATGACCAACAAGCGAAAGTAACAAAGCTACAAACAAAATTGGTCCGCGTTACCCCCTAATTGCATCCACTGGTGCCCCTTTGCTCCGATCTGCTAAAACCAAACGGAAACCGGTACAATGACAAAAACGGTGTGACACTGTACTTTTAATAACAGCAGAGTAGAAGAACTCCACAACATGTTGAATTGTGCAAATGTAAACATGAACTGGTCCTTAATGTAACTTGTTACGAATGTCTGATACCTTACCGTACCATAACATACCACGTGTATGGTTGATAGCACATACAAAACCCATCTTACTATTCCCAGACCCATTTGCGTATGATAATTATTTTTTCTCCTTTGCTTTCCACTTGCGCCTCCTCCTTCTTGTGCCTTTTTCGCTGTTCTTTTTCCAAGAAAATGAGGAAAGTGTTTCTGACTCATCAAATGGCGGTGAGTACTTTTCTTGGGCTTACAATGCGTGCATATCCATGTGACCATCAAAAGGTCGAAATACTAGGAGAGTCCATTTTTCAAGAATGCATGATTGAAAATATTGAGCCAATTAATACTCAAAGTCAATGGAAACAATTACATGTCCCACTTAATACCTAAAGAACAATACATTTGGCTCATGTTAGCAGCCGACTGCAGGAGTCTTTTAATGGCAGTCACACTCCCACAGCGGCCATGAAGATAAAAACACAATAACAAAAAACTGTTGTGCTGAAATAATAGAAGTAACATAAGCACCGTGCCAAAAAGCTCAGAGCGACTAATAGGCAGCTCACCTGCAGCAGCCAAGTGGTGTCACTGCAGGGCGTGACAGTATTCCCCCCTCCTAATTAACCGGAACCCCCCGAAGAATTACATGGTTTGTCTGGGAATCTCCGATAGTCAAGTCCAAAATAAGAAAATAAGGGAGCGCCAAACCCAAGAGCACTCCTCGGAGCCGTAACCCTCCCAGTCGATTAGGTACTGCACACCCCTGCACCGCTTCCTGGCATCCAAAATAGACTTGACTTGAAATACAGAATGACCATCCAGTAGCCGAGGAGAAGGAGGCACAGGCGGAAGGCTAAGCTCGCAGGAGGAGACGGGCTTAGGAGGGACACGTGAAAAACAGGGTACCTCTTTATTGACGGGAGAAGCTTCAGCTTGATTAACATTGGATTGACCATCCGCACCACCTCGAAAGGTCTGATGAATCTGGAAGACATCTACATTGATTCACCCTTGAAGAGAGCCAAACCATCTGGCCAGGCTGTGTGCATGAGTGCCGCCCGGGTATCTCGCCATACCCGGTGAACACAACGCAATAGGGAAGCCACAGACGATTCAACCTTTTGGGAGGGGAACAGGGGCGGCTGGAAACCATTGGCGACATAAAATGGGAAAAGACCTGTGGACAAGCACACCAGAGTGTTGTGGGCGTACCGAGACCATGAAGTCGGGTGCTGGTGGCACACACACCACAAGGATGTCTCTAGGTCCTGGTTAGCCTGCTCCATCTGTCCATTTGATTGTGGACGGTACCCTGCCGATAGACTCACAGCTAAACCCCTTCCAGGTCGTTGCGAGCCCCTGTCCGACACCACATCAAGAGGAATCAGGGTGGACAAGCACAGGAGCAAAGGCAAAGCGCAATTTGTTCGGTAGCAGGGGGACCATACAAAGGGAACAGGTTTAGCAACTCTGCTAAGTTCAATATGAACCGCCTGTTAAAATTGGTGAACCCCAGAAACCTCTGCACCAGCTTTTTTGATGGAGGAGTTGGCCGTTCAGCTACCGCCTTGATCTTGGGGGTGTCGGGTCTGAGTTGGCCTTTCTCCACAATGAACCCCAAAAACGGCAAGGAGGAGGAGTGGAAAGAACATTTGGGAATTTTGACAAACAATAGATTGGCTGGCAACCTCTGGAGCACCAGGTGAACGTGTTGGTGGTGGGAATAAATAAACGGTGAAAATACAAGAATGTCATCGAGATAAAGAAGAACAAAACGCCGGAACAAAAAAGCAAAATCCAGAAGAGGAAGTGGATAGTTATCTTGTTAAGGGCACAAAAATCAATGCAGGGTCCCAAAGACCCATCCATCTTTTTAATACAGAAGAACCCAGCTTCTAAGGGAGAACATGAGGAGCTTATGTGACCAGCAGCGGGTGAAGAAGAGATATACTCGAGGGCCTTTTGCTCAGGTAATGAGATGTTATACAACCGAGAAGGAGGAAGCGGTGCACCTACAAGTCAATAGCGCAATAGTAAGGGCGGTGAGAAGGAAGTGACATAGCACAATCTTTACTTCTCAGGCACTAAGGAGAGATCGGGAGGCACAGGAGGAGAGAGACCGGTGTGAGGGACAGGTGAAGTGGCTGAGCCCGAGAACAATGGGAGCGGAGCGAGATGGAATGACAAAAAATCGAATGGTTTCATGATGGTTACCAGCAAGAAGAAGGGAACAACACTAGTCTGAAGAGTAATGTTAGCAAGGTGTCCGCCATTGAGGGAGCGAACAATCATAAGCAAGTGTAAAGAAACAGTCAATAAAATTATCACCTGCACCAGAGTCACCCATCGGTTGTTCAAGGACTGCTGAAAAAAGTGGATCCGATGCCTGAGGTAGATGCATTACTTGTGAAAGCATAAATGAACTTAAAGGTGCAAATTGGGAGCTTTCTAATTGTGCATCCAGTCAACAAATGACAGCTCAGAAAACACAAAAGAAGACCAGCTTTCATTTCACACCGAATACGGATGCTCTTGAAAAATCAGTTCAAGGGTTAACACTATCAATGCACAACATCATCATCCATCTTCTTTATCTAACGCACACTAACATTTATGCTGTCACCTTACTATGTATATGATGATGTAAATCCCAGTATTTGGCACTCAAGCAGTCAAGTTGTTTTCAACTCCTGTTTACGTATGCCCGGCAATCTGCGTACCCTAAGGGATCCGTAAATCTGAGTCGCAGCTGCATACAGTGGTGCACAGCATTTCATAGCAACAGTCAAATATGGTGGTGGTAGTGTGATGGTCTGGGCTTGTTTTGCTGCTTCAGGACCTGGAAGGCTTGCTGGGATAGATGGAAGCAGGAATTCTACCGTCTAGCAAAAAATCCTGAAGGAGAAGGTCCGGCCATCTGTTGGTCAACTCAAGCTAAAGCCATCTTGGGTGCTGCAGCAGGACAATGACCCAAAACACACCAGCAAATCCACCTCTGAATGGCTGAAGAAAAACCAAATGAAGACGTCGGAGTGGCCTAGTCAAAGTCCTGACCTGAATCCCATGGAGATGCTGTGGCATGACCTTAAGAAGGCGCTTCATGCTAGAAAAGCCTCAAATAAAGCTGAATGACAACAATTCTGCAAAGATGAGTGGGCCAAAATTCCTCCAGAGCGTGTAAAAGACTTGTTGCAAGTTATGGCAAACGTTTAATTGCAGTTATTGCTGCTAAGGGTGCCCGACCCGTTATTAGGTGCAGGGGCAATTACTTTTTCACACAGGGCTATGTGGGTTTGGATTTTTTTCTCCCTAAATAACAAAAACATTCATTTAAAAACTGCATTTTGTGTTTACTTGTGTTATCTTTGACTAATATTAAAATGTGTTTGATGATCAGAAACATTTGGTGTGACAAACATGCACAAGAAAAAAAAGTCAGGAAGGGGGCAAATAGTTTTTCACACCACTGTAGTTGTGGTAGGATATATTGTAGTTCTGTATTAGCTGGCAAAAAAGAAACACGTAAACATTGAACAATGGGGATCCCGGGAATGACCCCTGGGGACCCCCGCAGATCATAACCATTTGCTCTGAAACACAGTTACCAAGTCCAAGAAAGGACTTCCTGTTTAGAAGAGTAACAGAGATTCCCACCCAGTTTCCTAACCTCTCTAATACAATCATATGGTCAATTATGTCAAAGGCAGCGCTCAGGTCCAGCAGAACTTAAAGTGAGACTTTGCTTGCATCTGTGGTATCACCTTGATCAAAGCTGTGGGCGTTGGGCCTTAAAGCCTGACTGGAAGGTATTGCATTGTTAGACAGGAGAAAGTCAGTAAGGTGTCGGTATACAACCTTTCCAAAGACTTGGTAGACTCAGAATGTTACGCTTGTTTAGTGATAGCTTTTCATTACTGCGCCATCACGACTGCTCTTCTTTAGAAGAGGCTTCATGGCAGCAGTTTTAAGGCCTTTGGAAATGCTGGTGTGAAGTGGAATTTAAAATGGTAATTATTTTATTTTACATTTATTTTACCAAGTAAGATCAACAGCCTCTCATTTACAATGGCCACCTAGTAGGAGGTTTCATCAAAAGTAAAAAACAGAATAAAAATGGGGTAAATTTAAAACCAAACAAACGTAACCATACAAGCAATGAGGAAGAGGCAACGGAAAAAAAAGCCTATCAGTTTGTAATGGTGGGAAGAAAAAGGCGTGCCAGAGGGAAAATGTATCTACGACAGCAGTATGAGATGTTTTATTACGAGGGCACTTTCATTTTGTTATTGCTTTTACCTCCGCCAAGCGCAGAGGTAATGTTTTTGCAGGCGTTTGTGTGTTTGTGTTCAAAGTTAATTTTTCAGGAACTGTCAGAAATGGGATATGGAAGAATGGAGGTTTGATCCGGATCATCATCTGGATCCAGGATTTTCTTTGAAGTAAGACCATTTTCCGCTTTTGTGCTTAGGACGCCTGAAAAATTGGTCTGAGCACTTGTGAAAATAGACATGAAGTTCTGCAAAATATCAAAGACCGATCCAGATAATGGAGGGTTAACATTTTGGGGTGAATCGCAATATGGGGAAAACCATGGCGCTTGCCCAGTGCTCTTCTAGTCTTCAAACTTTTATTTGTATCATGAGCATTCAAGCAAGGCTTGTTTTTCAGATCTCTGTGTCCTTGAGCCGTCTGCTCCCTCTGATTAGCAAGCAAACACTGGCTGTGGGAGCACACTGGCAGCGACGTGTTGATTAGTGGCGGTGTTTGCGTGGTTTTTTTTGACAATTTCATGCTGAATCACTGAGGTCAAGGACGTCAGCAGCTGACAAACTGGATGGCAGAATTTGTAATCATGTCAAATATGAGGGGAATCCAAAGTGTGACATTCAAGTGTTAGCCTGAGGGTGGAAACAGTGCTGGTATTACCATGGAGCACAAACAGGGAGTATGGTACAAGGCGGCGTGTGAAGGTCTCGTGGGAGTGTCCAGATGTTACTGTGAGAAAGTCTGCCCAAAACACTCGTCACACTTTGCAGGATATTCATGGTTCTTGACAACTGTCAGAAGTACGCGTTCTAGGCCAGGATTATGTAATCAGTTGCTTGTTGAAGTTACCATACACTTCTCTGGGATGATGAGATGATCATATATACGAATACAAAATTTGAGTTTTTTGAGTGGGACAAAAGAAGGCCGGTAAATGCAACTCTCCTTATCCTCACCGCTGATGCACCAAAAGACACCGACACCACAAACTTAAATAGGCAATACTACAAATTTTGGTATCAGTCCGACACGTCCTGTGGACAAGCAGCAGTCCTCTACGTACACATCGGGATGTACCGTTTTTTTAAGGCATAAATAATAAGGCATAAAGGGGAACAGAAGAAAAACTGTCACGTAGACTGCAACACAGATCACGACAAAACCTCCAAAAACTGCCAACATCGCCCTATTTATATAACGTGACCTGCATATTAACCAAGCTACAGCGACATTGTAATTATTATTGTTATTAACATTGTTACTCCAAAGAACTACTTTATAGGTGTAGTGACACCTTGCCACAACACACCAGCTAGCTACTAGCAGGCTAGCGACTAGTTTCACAAACTGAGTATATAGTTTCTTATTTTTCAAAAGAAATTATATATATGCTATATATATATATATATATATAGTAAAAGAAAAGCCAATAAGCCATAGCGATGCCAATTGAGACCTGTCGTCCTCTACTTTCATAAAACTTCTGTGACTTAACTTTCTTCCAAACTTCAGAACAAAACTTTGGTGAATGAGGCCTAGTGGTTCTGATGAAGAGGTATGCAGGTTAGTGAAGCAAAGGCATCAGGAAGCCTCCTTGACTTGTTTGGCTTGTTCCCCGCTGCCCCCAGTGCCCCATGCGCTCTGCGATGCATTCCGAAGAAGTAGCTGTAGCGTATTTGTTGTGGGATTTCGGTGTTTCTGAAACCTGTCATTATTCACATTAGAAAATAAGGAAAATCTTCCAGAAACATAAGAGAAAATCTGATCTTCGGTTTCAACCAGGAGGCAACCAGGTGCTTTTCCTGGCTACAGCCAGGGATTAGAATATTATTCATTCATTAGAATCTTAAAGAAAAATCTCAAAAAAAAATTTTTGTCATAATATTATGAAACAAAAGAAACTAGAGATATAACACGGGACTAAAAGCAATAAACAGTATTATGGGAATAAAGACATACTATGAGAAGAACTTTACAAAGATTGTTTATGAAGAAGGATGAAATAGTTATGGAAATAGGGAAAAAGAGATGGAGTGAAATTTATACTAATAATATGATTTTTCACCTATATCACAAAGCTGAAATTAAGTTTTTGTAAATAAATATAACTAAACTAATTGGTTCCAGACCTGACCATGATAGGGGAATTTCCGCAAAGAAAGATTCCTTAATTATAAATCTAATATTTTCATAGTTAGCATAGAAAATCTATTAGGACCTTGTAATAACCATTTCACACGTTTTTAGAGCATTCTAGACATTAAATAACACCCCTATAGTCACCTTTATGTTTGTATTACCCAATATATGATGCGGTTCTGTAGCATCATCAATATGATTTTATACCCAACACTACATAAAAATACAGAGGCAATTAAGTTATGTTGCTAAGAGTGCTTCTCATCTCAGCTCAGCTTCCCCTGTGATGTCCACAAAAAAGTGGTGAAATATGTACTGCTGTGTGCATTTTTCATCGACTAAAAATGTGCTACAAAATCTTCATCTTTTGTTCAGAATCTTACTACTTATCACAGGTAACTGACACCACCTCCTTCTCATTCTATCACGTAGCCCCACGACGCTTTTACACAGTCAGACGCTGTGCGTCTACTTACTTCAGAGGGGAAGTGTAGAGCGGGTTGTTACACTGCACGAAACTGGACGGTCATTGGATAAATGCTGGGCTTTGTCCCGCCCTAACAGGCGCTCAGCGTCTCTGGGGGTCTGTGGGGAAGTGAGCTGGCCCGGACGCTCAGCTTCTGCGTGATGATTGGATGATCTGTCTGAGGCGGAATCCCTCTTAGAGTGACCGTGAAATGAGCGAATCAGCCATCTTGAAGAATGAACCTCCACCGGAGCATTTTCCACGTTTTTCATTCCGTTCTTCGGAACTGATCCGGAGATTTTGCCGATCCTCGGCAACTTTGTCTTGGTCAAAAACGACAAGTGTTGTGTCTGGCGACTCTCTTCTGTCGCTTCTGTGGAAAAGACGCTTAGTTGATACAACAGGGTCACAGATAACTTCCGTGAAACTGGTACAATTTACATATAATTATAAATACAGTAAATACATTTATGCTGGAGGCCAGAAACAAATGAGCCCCTCTTTGAATAACCATAATCTTGCCGAAGGCACAATTGCAGCGGTGCCTCGGGTACCATTAACCCCAGTTTTTGTAAGGTGTGATTTTTGAGGAAAAAATAAAAATGGATTAATTGATGGATTGGTTGAGCGATGGATTTTGAGCCGCACAAAATACATAGAATAACATAAAATACACAACAAATGGCTTGAAAAGGAGTGGGAAGAAGCTTATTTACTCCCACCCCATGTTCATTGCACCAAAACCAGTTTCAGTACCACAATATGCCGCCGCCTAAGTACTTTAAGTGGACTATCACAAACGACAGGCAGATGCTCGCCTCGTGGGACGCATGGTGGTTGACCTTTATATCTAATATTGCAGAAGTGCACTGCGTTGCGTGACGTTTGCTGGCTTTGCAGGATATCCGACGCGGTTCCGGTCGCTTCCTGTTGTTGACACGGAGACCGCAATGTGAGTCAAGCTCAATTGACAAGCTTTCTCTTCATTCACAGGTAGAAAAAAAAATATTTCCGTGATCCTCGGGGCCTCGATGACGCGTTCCGACGCAGGCGCTTGAAGTTGTGTTGTTGTCATGGTGATAAAGGGATATCCTGGTTACCATTCAAAGCACATTTGTCATCGCAGGAGCTCTGCGCCTCAGCAGTTCTAACTGTGAATAGAAGACCCTCCTCATTAGTTTGCCACATTATGGTGTGACCGGCAACCATGGTTATTGCAGTTAGAAAAAAAGGCAAAACACGTGAGCACAGCGTTTAATCACGGATTGTCTAAAGCGGATATGCCCCAGCGTTGCCAGACGTACAATAATTATCATATTTCTAGGATAACTTCACCCGCTGTGCAATCAGTAATAACAAAAATCATATAAAAGGATAACGGGGCCCTTTGAAAACATGGCTATTCACAAACACAGACAGGATACTGGTGTACTGGGATGTGCAGATCGGTACTGAAATATCTAATATCTCCAAAACCAGAGCTTTAGGCTCTAAAATCTATACTCAAGTTAAAATATTGATATCAATATATAATATCTTTGATGCTTCAGTAATTTGAGATTATGTATATCATTAACAGGAACACAAGTATGTTTTATGTATTTTAATGTTTATATTATTTTTTTCTTGTTTATTTCTTATTTTTTATTCATTCATTCATTTTCTATGCCGCTTATCCTCATTAGGGTCGCGGGGATGCTGGAGTCTATCCCAGCTGGCTTTGGGCGAGAGGCGGGGTACACCCTGGACTGGTCGCCAGTCAATCGAAGGGCACATATAAACAAACATTCACACTCACATTCATGCTATTTTTACAAATTGTGTATTTTTTGCATAAATTTGATACAATCGCATTTATTAACACATGAATAAATGAAATTAGAAAATTATTCTAATTCTCTCCTCCCTGAGCCACCACCTTATCATGGTGGAGGAGTTTGCGTGTCCCAATGATCCCAGGAGCTAAGTTGTCGGGGGCTGTCATGCCCCTGGTAGGGTCACCCATGACAAACAGGTCCTAGGGGAGGGACCAGACAAAGAGTGGCTCAAAAGACCCTAATGATGAATGATACAATTGGATTTTGTTTTCCCTTGCCCGGACGCGGGTCACCGGGGTCCCCCTCTGGAGCCAAGCCTGGGGGTGAGGCACGATGGCAAACGCCTGGTGGCCGAGCCTGCACACATGGGGCCCCGTCGGGCACAGCCCGAAAAGATAACGTGGGTCTCCTCTCCCATGAGCTGACCACTCGTAGGAGGGGCCCAAAGGGGTCGGGTGCTAAGTGAGCTGGGTGGCAGCCGGAGGCGGAGGCCTTGGCGGTCTGATCCTCGGCTACAGAAGCTAGTTGTCGGTACGTGGAATGTCACCTCTCCGGCAAAGAAGAAGCCTGAGCTCGAGCATGAGGTGGAGAAATTCCATCTAGATATAGTCGGACTCTCCTCAATGCACAGCAAGGGCTCTGGAACCAGTCCTCTCTAGAGGGGCTGGATTTTATTCCACTCTGGTGTTGCCAGCAAAGAGAGGTGAGGGGTAGGGGTGGCTATTCTTGTTGCCCCCCGGCTCCAAGCCTGCACGTTGGAGTTTAACCCAGTAAACGAGAGGGTAGTTTCCCTACGCCTTCGGGTGGGGGGACGGGTCCTGACTGTTGTTTGTTTCTTATGAGCCAAACAACAGTTCAGAATACCAGCCCTTTTGGGAGTCCTGAGAGGAAGTACTAGAGAGTGCTCCCTCGGGGGATTCCCTTTTTCTGCTGGGTGACTTCAACGCTCATGTTGGCAGGGACAGTGAGACCTGGTGAGGTGTAATTTGGAGGAACGGCCCCCCTGACCTTAACCCTAACTTCTCCGAACTCCTCCCATGTCCAAAAACTCAGACACGGGAGGAGTTCGGAGAGGCCATGGAAAACGACTTCCGGATGGCTTCAAAGAGATTCTGGACCACTATCCGCCATCTCAGGAGGGGGAGGCAGTGCACAGTCAACATCGTGTATGGTGGGGACGGTGTGCTGCTGACCTCGCCCCGAGATGTTGTGGACCCGCTGGAGAGAATACTTTGAAGACCTCCTCAATCCCACCGAAACGTCTTTGAACATGGAAGCAGTGTCCGGGGACTCTGAGGCGGGTTCTCCTATCTCTGGGGGTGAGGTTACCGAGGTGGTCAAAATAGTGATAAATAGTCGAATCTCAGATTCAGGAGGAGCAGTGTGGTTTTTGTCCTGGTCGTGGAACTGTGGACCAACTTAATACTCTCGGCAGGGTCCTTAAGAGTGCATGGGAGTTTGCCTAACCAGTTTAACGTGTAATTTGTATTGAATTTGACCGTGTTCCTCGGGGAATACTGTAAGGAGTGCTCCGGGAATATGGGGTATCGGACCACCTAATCCAGGCGGTTCGTTCCCTGTATGACCGGTGTCAAAGTTTGGTTCGCATTGTCGGCAATAAGTCTACCCGTTTCCATTGAGGGTTGGACTCCGCAAGGGCTGCCCTTTGTCACCGATTCTGTTCATTACTTTCATGGACAGAATTTCTAGGCACAGCCAGGGCGTTGAGGGGTTTCAGTTTGGTGGCCACAGGACACAGGTCTCTACAATTGCAGATGATGTGGTCCTGTTGGCTTCATTGAGCCGCGACCTTTAACTCTCACTGGATCCGTTTGCAGCTGTCGTGTGAAACGGCTGGGATGAGAATCAGCACCTCCAAATCCAAGTCCATGGATCTCGCCCGGAAAAAGGTGGAGTGCAATCTCTGGGTCGGGGATGAGGTCCTGCCTCAAGTGGAGGAGTTTAAATACCTCAGGGTTTTGTGTGGAAGTGATGGAAGGATGGAACGCGAGATGGACAGGCGGATTGGTGCAGCGTCTGCAGTGATGCGGACTCTGCACCGGTCTGTCGTGGTGAAAAGAGAGCTGAGCCGAAAGGCAAAGCTCTCGATTTACAGGTCAATCTACGTTCCTACCCTCACCTATGGTCATGAGCTTTGGGTAGTGACCGAAAGCACACGATTGCGGGTACAAGCGGCCGAAATGAGTTTTCTTCGCAGGGTGGCTGGGCTCTCCCTTAGAGATAGGGTGAGAAGCACTGTCATCCAATAGAGACTCGGAGTAGAACCGCTGCTCCGCATTGAGAGGAGCCAGATGAGGTGGCTCGGGCATCAGGTTAGGATGCCTCCCGGACGCCTCCCAGGGCACGTCCAACCGGTAGGAGGCCTCGGGGAAGACCCAGGACACGTTGGAGAGACTATGTCTCTCAGCTGGCCTGGGAACGCCTCGACATCCGCTGGGAAGAGCTGGACAAAGTGGCCGGGGAGAGGGACCTCTGGGCTTCCCGGCTTAGGCTGCTGCACCCGCGACCCGACCTCGGATAAGCGGAGGAAAATGGATGGATGGATTCTCAATCTTAAAAATGGCTTAGTCAACTGAGGTACAAATACATGGCATTCAAAAGAAGTGATGATTTGTAGTATCCAATGTTGATAGTACTGTACAAAAACAAGAAGTTAAAAAGGAACCACAACAAGGAACTCTCCCAATAGATTATGTTTAATTCATGTATTTTTACATTGTCTGTTTTTTAAATATTTGTTCTGTTAAATCACATTTTTCGAATGCGCCACAGGCCAATAAAAATAATAATTAAGCACCACAAATGGCTCCCAGGCCACATTTTGGACACTTTCTTCTAGATTTCCTGGGGTGCTATGTTTACAATGACACACAGCGAAACAGTGTTTATTAAAAAACTGCATTTTCAACTATTTTATCTAACATATGCATTATTGTTCTGTTGTTCCTGTAAATAAAAGCGAAATTAATCTCAGACCTCTTCCATTTGTCATCCCTCAATATTGCTGTCCGGTCTTGCAGGCTCTTTTCTCCCTTTATTTATTATGCCCATGTCATGTAAGTGTGTTTTTATGTAAGGATATCACCCGACCACTACCAGAGAAATACTAATATTTTTGCAAATTAAAGGCACGGTAGCAATGAATTTGAAAAATGCAAGCACCAAATAGAGGTCAAAGCAAGCTAATTGTATTTCTTGCTGGTATTTTCATCCAAGTACAAGATGTTCATTTTGGGAAAAAACACGATAGCCATCATGTTTATCCAAATCTATTTAAGGCCCCCAAAAAATAAGACATACGTCAACTTTGCTGTTCCAGGAAGCTCTCCAGCTGATTCATCTCGTCATCCAGTCTTATTTTTACATTATTTTTTTGTTCCGGTTGGCCTAGCAACCAGATGATGAAAAACATCCTCCCAGTGGTTGTAATGAATTTTCCCTGGTGGCATTACCATAACGGATAAAGACCTGGCATTTCTGCGCTCAAGATCACTTTAGTGTTAAAAAAACCTGATGTCCACCAAAACTGCAAAAGAAAAAAATCGTACTATATTCGTTTTTATTGCCACATTGCAAAAATACAATAGGCAAAAAAACTAAAACCAAGAGCAAAAGACGAGTAATTAACGAGAGCAAGTTGAAATGTTGATACTAATAACTAATAAAACCCAACTTTACACACCTTTTACCCAATATAGTAGACATAGCAACAAGAAAATAAGGGGAGCTGAGTGACAGGCGGACCGAAAGTGACGGGGGGGTTTAAAGGTTGTTTTTTATCCCGTGGTTTTAAGAGGATTACAGTATCATGCCTGTTGTGAGATCATTCAAACCTGCAATAAGCGCCTGTCGTTCCAGAAATCAAGTCTGGTGCTTGTGTGTCTCATCGAACATTACAGTATTACTGACACCTAGTGACCCATGTAGAATACTACATCTCATCTTTGAATGCATCTATTGAATGGCTTATACTGTATTTTATTTTACTTCATTTTGTCATTTTTATGCTTTAAAATGCTTACGCCACAAAAAAAGTAACATTTGCTGCAATATGCATATTTTGATAAATAATAGGCTAGACAAAACAGCATGATTTCTAAATTAATATACTTTTGAAGAACTGTGTGGAACTCACAAGTGGCAAGGTATATATTATATTATTTTTGGCATACATGTTTCTACAATGGCGGGTTATAATCTTCTTACGATATATTGTAAATATAATGTAAATATTGTATGTAAAGTTTGCTGTCCATAACTGATTTTGACTTATTCTAAATTTTGCTTTACATTATGAATTGTTACCTAATTTCTAGGGGTGTTTTGCCAAGTGTCCAATTCCATAACCTTTGTGGTCAATGGAAAAAGTTGAATATTGGAAAGAGACACCAGAGACATAAGAATAGTCAGGTATAGAGCAGCCAAGCTTGTTACTAGCATGGTTGTTTACGCGCTTTGATGAGGTCATCATTTGCACGCCGGAAGATGCAGGAGCCCGTGGATCTATATACAGCATTTTTTTCATTACAGCGAAAAAAAACGTTTCCAATACCTACTGATATTATATTTTTATGCCAATATTTGGCTGATAATACTGCCTCATCAGGAAAATAAAGACAACAAATAATTGCACATTTCCTGATCAAATACAGGGTAGAAACCCGAGATGAGGCTCTTCTCGGCTTTGTGTGCAGACCCGGCCTACTGTCAGTGTTGGATCATGATTCATAAGAGTAAACTTATTGTACGTGGAATTTGTAGTTCATTAATTCTATTTTTATCTAAGCCATCCATTTCGGTGGACCACATATTCATCTAATGAGATCCGAGGGGAAGACAACCTTTTTCAGGAGATTCTTCCTGGTATCATCTAGCTGGAACCTGCATGAATCATCCTCATTCCTGTAGATCAACCAGTCTTAAACAGAAATCATGAGGGGGTCATGGTAATATCAAAAGGCAAAAATATGCCATTGAACATGTTTGAATGCAGCACATATCGAATAGATACCAGGATGATGTGATGGACATTGTTCTGTTTTCTTCTCTGTTTATTGTCACAAATATGACTTTTTTGTTGTTGTTTTGCTGTGTTACATAGTTGATAGTGCTATACAATAATCCCTTGCCATATGGTACTTCACATTTTGCAGCTGCTTTCTATCATAATCCATATTATTGACCTTTTTTGAGACCGCTTTTTCATGAATTAAAGGACATATATTAATAATAATGCAAGTTTTTAAATAAAATAAACAAACATCCTAATAAATTAATCAAACATTAGAGGACAAAAATTGCACTTAAATAAAAATCAAAATCATAACAAAAACACAAATAGACTTTGACACTGTTACAAAAAAAAACACTCCAATAACAACACATTTTAAAAACTGTTTTTTGTGATTAAGATTCATTGATGCAATTCCAACTCCATGTTCTTATTTTGAAGGCCGGCGTGTTGTGAAGGTCTGTTAACAGTTAAGCAAGAATAAACGTGCTTCTCGCCTTTTTTCACTCACAACCGGCACGTCGTCATCGTAAAACGCTCCTTACATTAAAGCGGTAAAGCGGTAAAGCGGTAAAGCGGTAAAGCGGTAAAGCACTACGCGGCGAAAAGATACTCATCCAGCCCCAGTCGCTGCACCAGCCAGCTAACCCTGCTAGCTTCCATTCACACTCCGTAAGAAAAGGAGGTTTACGCAAACTTTCACTAGTTTTTATCGCCATTTCAACATGTTCAGTTTGGCGTGCAGGCAGTTTACTGTTTACGATGAGATTCTGCCACGATTGAGCCGACCATAATTCCCCACATGGAATTCCTCACAATGACAGCATTTCAATCACGTTATGTCAATTTTTGCGAGATTTTACAGGAAATTCAAATTTTTATTGACCAACTCTGCGATTCTGCCTCCACATATTGGGACAAAGATGCAGAAAATACAAAAGGATGAGTCACTCTCTCTGTTCATTCCACTGTAGCACCAACTAGCACAGACAGATGCAGAGTGAACCCTCTTGACAGGCAGCCTGTGTGGAAAACACATGCATGCACTAGGTGGCAGTAATCTTACTGTAATGTTTGGTGAGACGTGCAAGCATCAGCCTTGATCAATGGAACAACAGGTTTTTCATTGCAGGTTTGAATTATGTCACGATGTCTGTTGCTGCTGTAACCCACGGCAAGCTAAAACTCAACTCTGAGTACCAGGAGAAAACCCACACACGCACGGGGAGAACATGCAAACTCCACACAGAGATGCCCAACGGAGATTTGAACCCAGGTCTTTCAGATCTCCTGACTGTGTGGCCAATGTGCTAACCACTCAGCCACCGTGTGGAAATGCACTTATAACACAAACAAGGCTTTACTGTAATTTGATTGTTATGTGGACATTGTTACATCTTGTCTTCTGGTGTATACATAAAAGTGTCACGCCTTGCTGTGACAGCGGGGTTTGTTTGCCATGTTGTGCTGCTTTCCTTCCTGCCGTCTTTATTTACCGCGTTTTTCTGTGCAGAGCCGTGAACTATGAGGTGGGCGGAGTTGCTGGAGGTGCGCAGCTGATCCTCATCGGTCTTCTCCCTTTTTTAACCCGACCGGATGCCACTTGGTGATTCTCACTACTCGCTCCTCCTCCAGTCCGGTTTTGTAATCGTGATTGTATTTCTGCGCAGTGCATTTTAGTTTGACTCCGCACTGTAGTCTTTAGTTACGTTGCTACCAAGGACCTCAGTAAATATGCATTTTTGGCACTCACCTCCTGTCGTTCCGCTTGCTATGTGTAATCCAGTCGTGCTAAAGACGCAGAGCATCACAGAATCACCAAGTCCGTTAAATGGATTCCACAGAGGACGATCAGGTTCAGCTGGCTCTGAGAGCCCACGGTCAGCGAATTAGTCGCCATGAACAGACGTGACTTGACGTGACTATGCTCATGCGAGAATTTGAGGTAGGAACATGGGAACATGAGGTTCCCTCGGCGGCAAAGACCCCGGTTCCGCTCTCTTCAGGAGACTCCGCTGATGCTCAGGCCACCCTCTACCCTCTCCGGGAACCCAATATTCCTCATCCGGCCGGGTATGGAGGAGACTTTGGCCAGTGTCAGCTCTTCATCCATCAGTCTTCCCCGAGCTTCGCTTATGAAATGGGAAAGTATGTTGTTATGATGTTTTGATTCCCCTCTCGCGTACCAGAGGGTGGGAAGGAAAGATCGTGCAGCTTGTTTGTAACCTTGCTTCGCAATTCACAATCAGCTTACGCAGGCAAACAAACTCGGTGTACGGACTGGCGCCTTTGTTGTTCACCTTGGGAAACAGCTCTGAGTCTTGGGAGCGTGGGACATGGACTGGCCACCCCCGTCTTACGCTCTCCTCGGACAGACCTGAATAACCACCCGGTTGGTGCACACTCCAGCCGGGGTTGTAGGCTCTCCGACCCAGCGCGTCACGGTAAGAGCTGAGATTTGGATTCTGTTTTGTGCGTAACCAACCTTTGCGACTCGGTGTAAGGGGGTAGAATAAAGGCGGAGTATTTTACACTTACCTGTGTGTCTGAGTCTTTCTCAGTAAAGCCGATCACCCACCATCCCGAACTAACAAATCAAAGTGTGTTTCAACACATTTTGGCGACACGAACAGGATCTTGGGGACTGCTTGAGGAGAAAGTAAAAGAGAAGGACTTGCTGTAAATTTTGGAAGAAAAAGCGTGAAGGCTTAGATGTAGAAGCGCGAGTGCCGGGATGGGAGGACAGTACGTGGCGTGATATAGGACAAGCCTCGCGCATGGGAGGGGGACGCCCCGAGCCAGGGGCCGACGAAGTGAGTCCGCTGACCATCTCCACAATGCTCGCGGTGTTGAATAAAAAACTGGCAAAAAGAAAAGCCCCTCTAGCCTCAGTACAGCGCCGTATGTGGGTATGCGCTGAAGCCTGGAGGCGGGGAAGGGTGGAGGTGAATGAAATGAGACACGAAATTGTAAAATCAGAATTGGAAGAACAAAAGAAATTAATGGAATTAAATCGAGTCACACACAAAAAGCTAGAGGAAGCGCATGCGTTGTGGGAAAAATGTACGACACAAATCCAAAACTGCGCGGGAGAAGCGGGGCAGGTATACCGAAAACAAGTCCGTTCTCTTGTCACAGGGCTATCTCCGGGTTGGGACCCTGATGGCTGGGATGGACATATGTTAGCTGACGAGGAGGAGGTTGAATTGGTTCCGGAGGTTTCACCTCCGGAACCAATTCAACCTCCTCCTCTAAGTTATATCCTAGCACACCGAAGGTGCTGCCAGTACTGCGACGACATAAAAAACAAATGGTGGCTCCTCCAGCGGTAGTGTTAGAGGAGCAGGGGCGCCCGGTGTTAGACCAGTATGGGAATGAGCATCAGATGGAGGCTACCCCTAGGCCTGAGTTGTGGACTACTGTGGAGGACTTCACTCCGGAAGAAATATTGCATGTGGTGTCTCGTATGAAACAGGGAACTGGCGAGCCTACAGATTTATGGATGGCAAGGTTAGTGGAGGAGGGAGCTGGAGAGGTGCGCGTGGATGTCGGGGATGCCGGAAAGTTCTCCGGATTAAGTCGTGAGCCTAGCGTAAATGCTGAGTTTAGGGCGTTGGCTCGAGATCCCCCAACAGGGGGAGGAAGTCAGTCTATTGAGCTTGTACGGCTCCGCTGTAGCTCTGGCGTATCCATCTGTTTCGGATTGGTCAACTATTTCCACCCCTTGGCAAACTATGCAGGAGGGAGTGCGAAGGTTGATGAGGTGATGCATGCGGGAGGCGTTGATCACCGCACAGCCAGACGAGGTGTCACAGCTACGAGTGCCTCGAAGTGTGCGGGATGCATTAATTCGAACAGCACCCCCACCGTACAAAGCATTGGTGTTAACTGTATTGATGGGAAGTACGGAGGAGTCAATGGGGTCTGTGCGTACTCAGTTGATGGAATTAGCTAATTTGGGGGAGTGGACTGAACCTGCTCCCGTTGCTATAGCTCCTAGGGAAGGGGTATCACGTGATCAGGTAAGGGGTCGTACTGATAGACGGCCCATGAGACAGTTTAGAAAGGATTTGTGGACTGCGCTGCTTAGGGCTGGGGTTCCGCCAGCCGAAATTGACGGGCTTCCCACAGCTGAGGTAGCTGAGCGGTGTAAGCGAATGGGTGTAAAAGTGAGTTGTACTACCGGGGTGAGATGGGATTCTGAATTAGCAGAGCTCACATCTATGATGAAAACACTCGTGGAATGTACTGCTGCTGCTGCCGCTCCTACGGTACCGCCTTCTCCCGTGGAGAGAGAGCGGAGTGAGGAGAGCGAGGAGGAGTGCAATGTAGCGGTGGCGCGGCGAAGGAAGGGAAAGAAGGAGTGGAAACAGCGTAAGAGTAAGGTGCGTTTTGAGGATGGATAGGATGAAGGCCTAGCCCAAGTCCTAAAAACCACCTGGTCTGTGACAAATATTAGACCTCGTGTAGCTTTAGAAATGTATTGGAACTCCCATTCCTGAACGGATAATAGGGATGGAGATTTTAGCGGGAATGACATTAGATTTGAGACAAAGGAAATTTGCGTTCGGAGATCAAATACATGTTTACCCTATTTTAGTAGGAAAGGTAAGAATGGCACCTTTTCCGATAGCGGAAGCGTCTGAAGTAATCCCGATGAAACAATACAGGATTCCTGGAGAACAGGAAGAAATAACTAAAACGATAAAGGACTGTGTTGATGCGGGAGTATTGAAAACCACAACCCCTTGATGGAATAACCCCTTGTGGCATGTCCGTAAATCTGACGGCACATGAAGGATAAGGACAGTAGATTATCGAGAGTTGAATATACCCCTCCACTGACGGCGGCTGTGCCTGATGCGGTGACAATAATTGAAAGGGTACAACACCACCCTGGTACATGGTATGCAGTAATTGATCTAGCGAATGGTTTTTTTTTTTTTTTTACCATACCAATTGAAGTGGATGTGGACATAAATGTGCCAGTTGCACGAGGTTTTTTGAGGGAGGACTGATTGTCCTCTCTCTTTGCAGTGTTAAGTGTGCTCTCATGTGCAGGACCAATGAACGAGTGGAGGAGGCTGTTTGGAGTCAAGCCAACCGGACGAGTCAAGCCCACCTATGGCTGGGGCCCACGGAAATGGTGGTGTCGGCTGTTTGGGCACGGTCCTCCTTGTCCTTGGTGCCATGGTCGTCAGTTGGTGTCGGGGGTTGGAGACGGAAGGTCACGCAGTAATCACTGGCCGATACGGGTACGAGATAACCATCCTGTATCCACTCAGACTCTACTGGCTCAAGCTACACATCGAACTGTTGTGCACTGGACTGTCAAATTCCCTGAGATGCCACGGTGCCATCGTCGTAAACGTGCATGGTATGATACCATGCTGGGAGGAACCGGAACTGTGTTAGGAGTATCTGACACCATTGATGGAGAAGTTACACGCACAATGCTGTCAACAACATCACAAACTTTACACCAAATAGGGGAATGGCTTCCTAAAGGTATAGGTTTACAGTTACAAAGTTCTATCCTTTGGCAACAATAATATAAATGGCAATTGGAATTGTGGAGTCATGCATATGACTCATTGAAAAATGTGTCACATATTGACAAAGTATGTGGAATATATCTTTTAAATTATGTCTGAAACTGTTCCCTGAACGTACCAAATGTAACAGTACCCATTGCAGTGGGTTTTGGTATCAGTACAATGTTACCACACTGAAAACTGTGTGTCGATATTAAGTATTGCCTGTCATAACTAATCATGGGTATTATTACCTCCATATTAGGGGAGAGTGGTTTGACGTGACAACTAGTCAGTCGTATGATAAAGACTTATGTAAGACAACTGATCAGGGTGAGATATGTATGTTACAATTAGGGCATGCTAATCCAGGTTTAAATGATAGTCAGGTAACTCTGTGTGATTGGACTGTAGAAACCATGGCAGCCCATCCACAATTACCTTCAGCACACTTTTGCATCACTTTTTGCCCTGGATCTCGCAATGGGAAGCCGGACGGCTTGTCCAGGATGTTTTCACCGGCAGTTGAGGACTCACCCCCTGAGACCATCCTTCCCCAGTCCAGGATCCTGGGAGCCTTGCATTGGGAGATAGAGAGACGTGTGGCGGAGGCCTCCAGGGAGACCCCCGTTCCCATCGACTGCCCCCCTGGGTGCTTGTTGGTCCCAGCAGCGTTGCGCTCTGAGGTCCTGATGTGATTGCTTGCCACCCAGGAGCCAGACGGGCCGCTTTCCTCCTCGCCCAGCGGTTCTGGTGGCCGACCTTGCTTGCGGACACTAGGAGCTTTGTGGCTGCCTGCTCCGTCTGCGCAAGGAGCAAATCCCCCCACCAGGCGCCAGCGGGCTTGCCTAGGCCTCTTCCTATTCCTTCTCACCCGTGGTCACACGTGGCGTTGGATTTTGTTACCGGACTGCCCTCCTCCAGAGGCTTCACACTCATCATCACCATAGTGGATAGATTCTTCAAGTTCACTCATTTTGTCCCCCTCCGCAAGCTCCCGTCTGCTTTTGAGACTGCCAAGTTATTAATCCAACACGTGGTTCGACTGCATGGGATCCCTCTGGAGGTCGTGTCAGATAGGGGTCCTCAATTTTCTTCCGCCACCTGGAGGGCTTTCTGTAAGAGTTTGGGGTCCACAGCGAGTTTGTCGTCAGGCTACCACCCCCAAACTAACGGACAGTCAGAGCGTGCCAACCAGGATTTGGGGGCAGCGTTGAGATGCGTTTGTCAGCAGTGCCCATCTTCGTGGTCTTCTTACATTCCTTGGGTGGAGTATGCTCATAACACGCTCATCAGCTCCTCCACAGGATTATCCCCCTTCCATGTGGTTCATGGGATTCATCCCCCCATCTTCCCCTTCCAAGAGGAAGGAGGTTCCGTTCCCTCCTTGACCACCTTTCTTCACCGGTCTCATCGGGTGTGGCGCAACACCAGGGCGGCTCTGTCACGTAGACCGCCACCGCAGGCCTGTCCCCCTTTACAAGCCAGGTTAGAAGGTATGGCTGTCTGCCCGGGACGTTTCACTGGCAGCAGAGTTGTGGAAACGGGCGCCCAGATTTATTGGCTCTTTTGTTGAGTCTCCCCGCGTCGGTCAAGCGCCATCTGGGGGTCCATGTTTCTTCTATCAAGCCGGTTACGTCCTGCCCCCTTAATCCTCCACCGGAGTCGCCAACACCACCCTTGCAAGTGTAGGGCCATCCGGCATTTATCATCTAGGCTATCCTGAACGCCAGGGGTCGCGGTAGGGGTGTGCGGTTCCTGATCGACTGGGAGGTCTACGGTCCCGAGGACCGATCTTGGATTTCCTGGTCACTCATTATCGTCAAGTCCCTTATCACGGATTTCTTTCGCAAGTTTCCTAATAAGCCAGGTGCCTCGCCAGGGGTGGAAGGGGGGATACTGCCACGCCTTGCTGTGACACCGGAGTTTGTTTGACACAATGTGCTGCTTTTCTTCCTGCCATCTTTATTTACTGTGTTTTTCTGTGCAGAGCCGTGAACTATGAGGTGGGCGGAGTTGCTGGAGGTGCGCAGCTGATCCTCATCAGTCTTCTCCCTTTTTTAACCCACCTGTGGCGACTGGATGGCACTTCTCACTACTCTCTCCTACTCCAGCTGTCGTGCCATCCAGTCTCGCCGATCCGGTCTGCTGCACGTCACGTAACTCTGCCAGTCTAGTTTTTGTAATTGTGGTTGTATTTTTGTGCAGTGCATTTTAGTTTGACTCCGTACTGCAGTTTTTAGTTTATTTTCTACCAAGGACCTTAGTAAATATATATTTTTGGCACTCACTCCTGTTGTTCCGGTTGCTTTGTGTAATCCAGTCAAATCCTCCGATGGCAATGCATTTTGTATTTTTTTCCAAATTTCCTCACAATGACAGTCACCTGGTAACACAACTACAGGGCCACCCAAAGGGATCACCAACCACAATGTTTCTTGTCCTCTGTGAGCTCCACCCAGGTGCTATTTATTCGTGTATTCATGTTATTGAAATATTCATTCATCCATTTTCTATGCCGCTTATCCTCATTATGGTCGCGGGTATGCTGGAGCCTATCCCAGCTGACTATTGAAATAAACTCTATATTTATGTATTTAATGCATGCAAAGCAGGTTCCACTTCCTGTGCTGGTGGTGTGTGCCAGTTGTCCCGTAGCCACACATTCCTTGGCTCATGTGAGCCCCCCAGTAACATGTTGCTTTGGGATCACGTGACATAGACCCACACAGAAGGCAGGATAAAGTTAGCACGCATCAGTGACGAATCACCCACCAAACCTGCAGACACCTCATGAAAACTGGTGGGGGATGAAGGGAGACAACAATGGATGTATCACCGTGGCTCAGAACGTGTGTGAAGTGAAGTTATCTACGTATCATCCCACACACATTTTGCTTTTAAAAACAAAATGTGTGGGGTGGGTGTTCCAGTTCTCTACATCTAGATGAACAAACATGTTACAGGAAGCATGGTTAAAAAAAACACACTGTAGGGTCCGGATATATACACACAGGGGCGGACTGGCCATCGGGAGTAGCGGGGAGTTTTCCTGGTGGGCCAATCGAGGTTGGGCCGACTGACAGCTGTCGTGCATTGTTGTGCAGGATATGCATTGATGCTGTGAGAAATATCAAGTCAGTCCAGTGCTTTGTCACCGAATAGAGATTAAATTTAAGTTTAAGTTAGGTTTAAGTTAAATAAAACATAATTCACTCACCCTCTTCTCAGTCTGTATTGGTGCAGGTTCGACCCCAACCCTGTTTTTTTTTTTTAAAAGAAGAAGCTCGTAATGGGGGAGGGAGGTGGGGATAGTCTGAACCAAAAAGTCCAGACCAGAGCCAAATTTAAATGTCAATTTAATATTGGCATGAAAGCATTTTGGAAAGAAGCATGCATTGTGTGATGGTGTTGATTTGTATACACAGTTTTTGTTTGCACTTATATATTAGCAATATTTCACATTATTAGGTATGCACAGTAACATTTATGTTTCTGTAACTATTTTACATTTCGTTTTATTATTATTTATAATCTTGCCAGTTTGTGCCCATGGAGGCTGAGCGGCAGCCGGCAGCGCCCCGGGAGGCGGAGCGGCAGCTGCAGGTGGCGCTGCTGCGACGGGCAGCGACCTTGGGTCAGCTGGAGGAGCTTCAGCCCGAGGTTATCCAACCTCCACCCTGCGTGGAAGAGTAGCAGGCGTCAGAGGTGACCTGAACTTAGTCTGGCGTGGTTTTGTCTGTGCCGTCGCATTCGTAAGGAGCCGTGTGACAGGGGATACACGGCTGACCCTAGCCCATCCCCCCTCAAGGGACGGGATTCCAGATGGTGGCAGACAGCCAGAAGGGTGGAGAAGGGGCTGGAGGTGGGTCTTTGCTCCGGCACATTGGCTCTGCTGCACGACCAGAGCCTTGATCTCTCTGACCCGTTCCTTGAGGCCTCCATGTGCCTCATGATCTCACAACATGCACTCATAATGAGCAGCCATGTACCCAAAAAAATTGTCTTTGGGTGTCTCCGCAGGGTCATCTCGGGGTTGGAGCTTTCTGTCCCAGTTAGGCTTGAGCCTTGTGGCGACAACCCCAGAATGCGAGAGACTGGGACCAAGATGCAGGTAAAACTGTGCTTTTAGTAATAATTGCTGCAATGCAGTGGCAGGAATCTCCAAAGGCAACAACCAGATGATCACAAAGGAACAGAAAGACAATGACAGCTACGAAAAGCAGTCCTTCTGCAACAGCAAACAAATGACAATGCTCCAAGAAACTGAAGGAGCGCGCACCTGAACTAAGTAAGAGTAATGAAATTAGTAGCAGGTGCGGGAACCTAGAAATGAAAAGCAGGCAACACAGGAAGAACTACAAAATAAGAGACTAAACAGGAACAAAGGCATAAGTAGATAAACAAAAACAGGCTGTCACACAGACAAAAACATGGAGCGTGACATTTTGTTACTACATGAACGTCAAAACTTAGTTTAGGTGGACACACAAGACGTGAAAACAAACAAATTATCCATCCATTTTCTACACCGCTTATCCTCGATAGGGTGGCGGGGATGCTGGAGCCTATCCCAGCAGACTTTGGGCGGGAGGCGGGGTACACCCTGGACCGGTCGCCAGCCAATCGCAGGGCACATATAGACAAACATTCACACTCTAATGGACAATTTAGAGCGGCCAATGAAGCTAACATGCATGTTTTTGGAAGGTGGGANCGAAAAGCAGTCCTTCTGCAACAGCAAACAAATGACAATGCTCCAAGAAACTGAAGGAGCGCGCACCTGAACTAAGTAAGAGTAATGAAATTAGTTGCAGGTGCGGGAACCTAGAAATGAAAAGCAGGCAACACAGAGGAAGAACTACAAAATAAGAGAGAGAGAACCCGGAGAAAACCCACACAAGCACGGGGAGAACATGCAAACTCCACACAGAGATGCCCAACGGAGATTCCAACCCTGAACCTCCTGACTGTGTGGCCAATGTGCTAACCACTCATCCACCGTGCGGCCGTGTAAAAAACAAATTATATTAATATATTTAAGAAAAACATGTTTAAGTAAGCAGTGTAGAAAATGGATGAATGAATGAATGTTTAAGTAAAACTTTAAAAAAGTGTTTTTTGTCAATATTTTTGGTTTTCTGGAGTGGATTACCCGGATTTATGTTAATTCTCGGAAGGAATTGATCACACTAACCATATTGGACACAAACAACTTGAAAAAAAGATGAGATCATGTCAATTTCCTGGCATATTATACAGCTCTACAGCTTCACCGATGTCTCAATCCTCGGAAAAAGAATGGGAAATGAATCGGGAATAAAGAGCACATTAACCAGGTGCATCGATGGGCACCATTGAGACTGATGTCACGAGTCACTTTGAGAGGATGAAGCTACGATTAGGGCACATTAGCATATCATTAGAGGTAATCTTCGTCAAGGCCGTCCTGTCTTAGCAGTGTTGGCAGAGTTCCATGAATCCACAAAAATGACATCAATTATAAAAACATGTACACACTCTAGAAATTGGGTTTCACATTGAATCTATTCCGCAGAATTTTTAACCCCAACAACCGAATGGTTCTCTTTATCGGAGCGTAAAGAAAACCTAAATTCCATTTGCAGAAGAAAAAAGCCGGAGCAAATATTGCCGGCCAGCTGAGGAAGGATTGAAAAGATTAGCAAAACAAAGCGGAATCGAACTGCTTCTGATGCCTTTCAAAAAAAGTGACAAATAAATCAATGTTACTGTAAATTTAAAGGAATTTTGGCCCGCACATCTTTGCAGAATTGTTGTAATTCAGCCACACTGGAGGCTTTTCCAGCATGAAAACCTGCAGTAGAACTCATTCAGGTCCTCGGCCCGCCTGTAGTTCTCTGCTGGGTGGGGGGCGTTGCTTTCTGTAATTGGTGATGGTCTTCAAGCCATTCCACACAGCTGCCGAGTCATTCCCTGGGAATGCCTTTTTAGGTTTCTCCGAGTGATTCCTCTTTGCAACTCTGATTCCTTTGTTCAAGGGGTTCCTGGCTTGCCATTGCAGGGTGAGGTCCCCCCTCCTGTAAGCGTCCCCCTTGGCTGAACAGAGTTGCTTGAGTTCTGCAGTGAGCCGTAGTTTATTGTTGTTGTATGTACGGAATGTTTTTTTCTGTACACACGTCCCCGCCAAGTATCAATGGTGTTGATATCGATATCCACCCCCTTTGATTGTAGGAAGCTGACAATCCGTTGCTTTGCTGAAGGAACATTCATTCCATCTGGTTCTCCTCTGTCATGAGCTTCCCTATCTTTTGACCCGGGTGTAATTCTGAGCCCTGTGAGGACCACATCATTCATTCATGAATTCTGATCCATCTCATCCATTATAGTTTTCATTTGCTCAGTGATGGTATCCTTTGCTTCCTAACGCCAGGCGGCGTTATCCTTCAATAGTGTCCTGATATCATCCTGTAGAGCATTGATATCGTTGCATAATGCAGGATTTCCTTCCTTGGGGTTTTTAACCTCCTTGAGGGCAGCACCCAAGGCAGCATTATCTTCCAATAATGTCTTGATATCATTCTGCAGAACTCTAACATCCTTGCATAATGCTCGATTTTCTTCCATATGGTTTCCAGCTTCCTTGGGAGCAGCTTTCAACAGTGACTTTATATTATCCTGCAAAGCCTTGATATCAGTGCGTAGTGCTTTATTATCTGCCGTAGGGTTTTTAACCTCTATAAGAGCAGGACACAACGCAACATTTTCATCTAGCAACTTCTGGATTCCTTCTTTTAGAGCTTTAGTTTCTTTGCTCAGTGCTCTATTTTCCTCCATAAGGTTTATGGCATCACCATGGACCCCTAAGATCTTTTTGTCATTTTGTGATGGTCTATATTGAATCTGGGACTGTAAATGCTTAAGGTCTGGTTGTGCTGCAGTCCACTCCTGTGTCTCCTGCATCTCCACCTCCAATGTGTCCATCTCCATCTCTTGTGCCGCCTTCTTCCCCAGCTCCTTTGTGAAATTCCCACAGTCCAGCAACTGGGTCTCATAGAAATGGAGTTTTTCTTGTTTTTCTGATTTTCTCAACTCATGGCTGTAGACAACCTCCCCATCCACATTTGGCAACAAGACTGACGTTACTTATGATTCGGAATCCATGTATGCAGGGCCAGTATCTTTTACAATTGTAGTAAATGCTTTTCTTTTTTCTTTTGTTTGGCATTGTTGCTAGGCAACTGCTTTAAACTTCACTAATTAGCCGGTTAGCTTGGCTTCCTAGCAGCTATCAGCACACGTGCCTCGTTGATTTCCAGGAATCTGTACCTCTCTGTACCTCATCTTGTCGTTGTCTTTACAAACCCCAAACTGTTTTGTACAAACTTTTTTGTTTTCTAGGATTTGTGTTGTTGAAACAGCCATTTCAAGGGCATGTCCTCTTCAGCATAAGGCAACATGACCTCTTCAAGTATTTTGACATATGCAAACTGATCCATGATCCCTGCTATGGGATAAATAGCCCAACACCATAGTAGGAGAAACACGCCCATATCATGATGCTTCACTGTCTTCACTGTGGCTTGCATTCAGAATTTGGGGGTCATCTCACAAACTGTCTGCAGCCCTTGCACACAAAAATTTTACTCTCATCCGTCCACGAAATGTTCCTCCATTTCTCTTTAGGCCAGTTGATGTGCTCTTTGGCAAATTGTAACCTCTTCTGCACATGCCTTTTTTTTAAACTATCAAATCAAATAAAGAAAAACTTACACTTTAGGGGAAAAACGCTGCCCATTTTTGGACCATCTGGCTAATGTCAGGCTCATCCTTCAACACCTCCCCTCTTCTATAAGCAAACGTGATGTTTATGCTTTCTAATAACAAAATTTGGGATTTTTTTCCGCATTTCATTTACCATGTCGCTTTTTTTAAAACTACATTACATCTTCTTCATCTTTTCCTTTGGGCTTATCCCTTCAGGGGTCGTCACAGCGAATCAATTGCCTCCATCTAACTCTGTCTTCTGTATCCTCTTCTCTTGCGCCAACTACCTTCATGTCCTCTTTCACTACATCCATAAACCTCCTCTTTGCTCTTCCTCTAGGCCTCCTGCCTGGCAATTCAAAACTCAGCATCCTTCTACCAACATATTCACTATCTCTCCTCTGGACATGTCCCAACCATCTCAGTCTGGCCTCTCTGACTTTATCTCCAAAACCTCTAACATGTGCTGTCCCTCT